>PVJC01002480.1:0-79012 GCA_004026665.1 Murina feae | reverse complement strand
TGCTGATGGTTTCTTTTGCTGTGCAGAAGCTTTTTATTTTGATAAAGTCCCATTTGTTTATTTTCTCTTTAGTTTCCAATGCCCTAGGGGCTGTATCGGTGAAGAAACCGCTTTGGCATATGTCTGAGATTTTGTTGCCTTTGTATTCCTCTAGTATTTTTATGGTTTCCCATTTTACATTTAAGTCCTTTATCCATTTCGAGTTTATTTTTGTGTATGGTGTAAGTTGGTGGTCTAGTTTCATTTTTTTGCATATATCTGTCCAATTTTCCCAACACCATTTATTGAAGAGACTATCTTGATTCCATTGTATGTTCTTGCCTCCTTTGTCAAATATTAATTGAGCATATTGGTTCAGGTCGATTTCTGGGTTCTCTATTCTATTCCATTGATCTATATGTCTATTCGAGGTACCATTTTAAATGGTCAAATTGTCAAAGACCCAGTGTTGATAACACTGTGTTATTGAGTCTAAATAGGGTAACAGACTCTCTTGTACATGATAATGGGAGTATACATCAGCATAACCTCTCTGGAAATCAAATTTACAATATTGGTTGAAATTTAAAATGCAAATTATGCTCCTCAGGGCAGTTTTACTTTATACAAGTTTTAAGAGGTGTATATGCATATCTTTCACATCTGGAATCCCAGTCCACAATCTTTCCCTGCTGAACTTGAATTGTATGTCACTTAAATTGGAACTCAGTATGTATTGCCTTTCTACCAGCTTTTTTCCTAACCAGATTGTAAATTTTTGAGGTCAGGACTATATTTAAATCTCTTTCTGTCTTTCTAAGCATCCATAGCTATATTGCATTAACCTCAAATCCAGTATTCTCCAAGTCACAAAAACTTACTTGTTTTTCCTCTGAGATCCAACCAGGATGTTTCTTCTCACATTGTTCCAAAAGACAAACCCACCAGATGTATGTCAGGAAAATCTGACAAACTGAATTAAAGTTTAAAGAATTGGGGGGCGGGGGAGAAGAAGAATTGAGGGAAAGAAATGACTAAAGAAAGGACCCAGAAAAGACATTTTATGACAGTAAGAACCATTCCATTTTTTTTAACTTTTGTTCTTCCTAGGTAATTCCTGTTTTGAGAATTGTGATCTAATCCTATATAATAAAAAGCTAATATGCAAATTGTTTCCTCGGGAGTTCAACCAACCAGGAGCAACAGGGAGTCCAACCGCTTGCTATGACATGTTCTGACCACCAGGGGGCAGCACAGAATAAAGGAAGGCCCTGGCCGGCAGCTGGCAGCTGGAGAAGGAAGGTTCTGATCAGCACTGATCTCCGGCCAGGCCTAGGGACCCTACCCATGCACGAACTTTATGTCCCAGGCCTCCAGTTTATTCTATAAACTGTCCAATAACCAAGTGGCAAAAAGACAAGCGTTCTGCCAGGGCCTCAATAGCCAACATATTGGACATTAAGGAAAGGCACCCTCTTCAGGTGGGAGTCACTCTTGCAGGTGCATATCTTAATAAGGGGATCCTGACTGGATTTCGGTCCCCTTCTTCCTCCCAGGAGTCCTTGTCCCTAGGAGTCCATGTGCAGGGTATAGCATGCATAACTGTACACAGTCAGTGCTGAGAAAAGAACATCTTGGAATTCCTGAGGCTGTTTGCCCAGGTCCAGAACTTGAATGCCAGAACTTGAATGCTGGAACTTGAATGCTATATACAAAGTCAGGATAAATCCATTCTGCCAGAATCTTTTTTCATCGCTGACACCAGAGATGCTGGCACAATAATATTAATCATCTGACCTTTCAGAGGCAATTTCCTGACTTAGCTGAGCAGCTCAGCCTAAATGCTACAGCCAGTGCTATTTTTATATTGCCAAGATGGTGTGAATGTGTAGCTCAGGGTGCCCAATACACTGGGCTGCTTCCAGGAACTATTTGTACCTTGGGTGTGACCAGCAGCTGTGGACAGGAGTGGAAAATGGAGGTGAAAGAATGGCAAGTGAGGAGTCAGTTCCTTTCATAACTGAATAAAACTGATTTCACCAGTCACCAGTGAAATGCCGAGCCTTAGTTTAAATTGGGAGTTTGAGGAGTTCACGCTGGGTCACCCATAAAGCCAAGGGCAGACTGAAAGGGTGTGACACACAGAAAAAGGGAGGTCAGTTCTGAGTGAGCTCCTGATCCTACTGCACCAGCCCCAAGGTATATCTGAGCGTGCCGTGTGGGGAAGACTTTGCAGGGAAAGACAGGCCATTTTTAGTCCTCTGCCTGCTGTGACTTGAAATTTATTTTGTTTTCTAAGAGATGAAAGCATTTGCCCTGGCTGGTGTGGCTCAGTTGGTTGGGCGTCATCCTGTGCACCAAACGATTGCCAGCTTGATTCTCAGCCAGGGCACAGGCCCAGGCTGAGGGTTCTTTCCCCAGTGGAGGATGTGCAGGATCCATTGATGTTTTGCTGTCACATTGATGTTTCTCTCTCTCTCACTCTCCCTTCCTCTCTCTCTAAAAGGTCATTTAAAAACCAGAAAACATTTGATGCCTAGAAAAGAGGAGAAAGGACAAACGGGATTGAAGAGTAACCATAATTCCTAAGATTTGTAGGCTTTCCACAACAATGTACACGGGACTCTATCACCTTGAATCAGGTTCTCCTCTTAGGATTTCCTGTTTCTCCTGCCTAAAATGACTTTCCTTCAGATAAAGTTTCTTCTTCCTTCTTCTTCGTTGGTCCATGTCTTTCTTTCTAACAGTTAGTTAACATTTACCACCATCATCATCCCCCAAAAACCTCTACACACATCCGAACTGATTCCTTCTAGCCTTACAAATGTAGATGGTGGCTCGAACCCAAAGACAAGCTTGTAGCTAAAACTGTGGCCTTGGGTCTAGGTTAAGAGTCAGCCCTCTGCAGCCTGCAGGCCAAACTCAGCCCATCACCTGCCTTTGAACAGCTCACGAGCTAGGAATGTTGTGTGATGTGAAAACTGTAATAAATTAAAATAGAAATACCCACTGATTGCGGTTTATTGGAACACACGCAAGCTCATTTGTCTGATTATCATCTCTGGCTCCTTTTATAGTACAATGGCATTGTTGCATAACTACAAGACTGTATGGTCACAAAATATTTACTATCTAAAATATTTACTATCTGGCCCTTTCCAGAAATACAAACAAATAAACAAACACTTGTCAGTTCCTAACCTAAGTCATTAAGCAAGTTAGAGATGTTAAACAAGAACATCTCAACGAAATAAATTTCAGGCAAACCAAGGCAAAGGCTATCACATAGGCACATGAAGGTCTAAGCCCATAATTAAGATTAAGTGGTTACCCTGAGAAACAGGATATTAAATAAAAGGGGGGATATACAGAGTCTACACTCTACACTTGGTAAGTGTGGAGATAATAATGTCTTTAGGACCTAGCCCACATCTTAGAGCTGGGCAGGTGGTGCTCATGAGTTATTAAATAAATGAGCAGGAAGGGAGGAGGAAGAAATATAAAACAACCGAAATAAAGGATGCACAGGGTTGAGAGTGAAAAGGGGTCCCCAATTACTGCCTCAAGTTTGTCTACCCTTGTGTTAATGTCACGAATTAGCAAACATTCACACTTTGGAAGCTAGCATAGTATATGCTAAGCATGCACCCAAGAGACTAAAGAAATGACTAAATAACTATAGTAACTACCATAATGCCCATTCAAGGCCATCTTTTCCACCCCCTTTCTCAGCCACCAAACACTTATATATTTAGTCCAGAGAGTAAATTCAGACTTGGAGATTAGTGAGAGGAAGGAAATCAAGTATAGAGCTCATGAAATAAACAGCACCACTTGTCACTGTTGATCTTTGATTAACTGGCTCTTCTTTCCGAAACAGGGCCTCTCTCTCTCTCTCTCTCTCTCTCTCTCTCTCTCTCTCTCTCTCTCTCTGCTTGCAGGTGACACCCACACATATCCTTCAGTGTTGGCAGAGATGCTCACTCAGATAACAATTGGAGTTCATGCTGCACATTTTCATCTTCGTGTGTCATCATCAACATGTAAAACCACAACTATAGGAAAACAGAGCTGTTTGCTGCTCTTCTGTCTCAACTGACATTTCCACCTAGCTCTCACAATCTGTTCTTTGGAGCCAGAGGAGTGTTTAAGTTTGCTGTTGAGATAGCTCTGACAGATGAAATATATATAGACTCCAATCCACCCCTATTCTCAAGTAAATTCACCTTGCTATGACATTTTGTCCCCTTAAATTCCCAGCACCCTAAAACCTTCCATGGAGTTGAAACAGGTGACTCTGATAGGGAACAGGGCTCGAGAAGCACACATTCTAGCCTTAGAGTGGCCTCAATAATGAGGTCAGCTTGGAAAAGGCCATATATCCTTGGATCACTCATATTTTATCCCAAGAGCCTTTCAAGTGTAGAGCCCAGTGGCCACGTCCTCAAATGAATAGAAGGCACTCTGAGAAAGTGGGCCACGTTCTGCTCTGGACAGTGATAAGTACTGAGAGCCCATGAATGTTTGAAGGGAAAGCACCAACCAGTTCTTTGGGGGTTATCAAATCAGAGAAAGTTGAGAGATCCATCCCCTCAGATTCATTCCTGAGGAACCAAACTTCCTCTGAACACCACTCTTGAAAAGTCAGGAGTTACCCAGTGACTCTCCATTTTGGAGACACAAATAAATTACCAAACAAGGTTTGGTATGGTTGCAAGATCATCTCATTTGCAGTTGCTTAATGTGGTGGTCAGGCACCAGCATGATGGATCCAGAAGCTCTTTGATTATTTTTCCTCACTCATCCATTATCTGTTCCACACCAGATGAAAGAGGAGAGAAGGTACTGCTTTAAAAGCAATCAATCTGTTTTCTCAGACTGGAGGGGGAGGGGGGGAAGTAGATTCAGGGCTGCAGGCAATTACATATTTACATAGTCGTGTAGCTAGAACATAGTAGGAGATCTGTTAGGTAAACTCATGAAGTTTGCATTTTATTTCATTTTGAACTTGAGTTTCAAGGTACTGGAACCTTTTTGCAAAAGGAGTTTGTATTATTTTTATTATTCCAATAAAGGAGTGCTTATTGAACAGATTCGTTTAATAGCTGATTTTTACCAAGGTTGTCCCTTTTCAATTGATTAGATCTGTCCTATTGAACTCATGAGTGAGTAGCTGAGTTCACTCTTTCTTGGATTAGGAAACCTTCAAGTTTTATTTATCTTTAAGTTTAATGAGCTCCATTTCAACAAAGAAAAAAGCAAGTATGAGACGACCTCATTGTACATGTATTTGACTTCAGGCCATCCTCAAAACACAATTTGTATGAAATAAATAGGAGCTCCTACATGAATTATCAAACCAGCCCTTGAGTCTCTTGAGGACCTTCCCCTACTCATAAGATTATAGCAGTGTGTGTGTGTGTGTGTGTGTGTGTGTGTGTGTTGTGTGATGATTAACATGTCTGATTTGAATGTTCAACTTGTTCCAAGAGCCACAATTTTATTTATTGTTTTTCTTTTATTTTTAAACTATTGCAAGCCATTAGAGTGTTCCACTATGACATGAGCATGACAGACGAAGCAGCTGAAATTGTCTGTCCCATCTTTGAGATCTTTTTGAGTCACAGCCAGGCAAAGCATTTATAGAATTTGTTGAGGCAAAAATCACTCCATAAAAAAGAGCAGCAGTTCAGTAGTAGTACAGGATTTTAGCTACAAAGGCAACATTTTTAGAAGTCTTAGGCAAAAGGCATGTTTAAAACGTTGTCAACACTCCATGAAGAGGAAATTTGGGGACTTCAATGGGAAATCAACTTAACTCTTGACTGTGGCTTATTTAGCATGGCTTTTTAAGATGATTCTAACAGTCTTATTTTTAGTCACTGCACATAAATTTCTAAAATATAAATTAAACTTATATCCATCAAGTTTTCTTTTGCCAGGTTTAATTATATATATTTTACCTCCTGTTTCACTAAAACAAATGGATCTTTGAACTTATTAATGGAAAAGTGGAAAACAGAACTGCTTCTCTCCATCTCAGAATGTGATTAGTACATTTAGATTACCCATTCATTCATTAGGGTATGTGAGAGTCATTCCGTCAGTCAATAAATGCTTATTGCGTGCCAGGCACTGGGGACATGGCAACAAACAAAGCAAAGTTCTATCCCTCCTGGAACTTGCATTCTAGTTGGGAGAAACAAACAATAAATAAATAAGTAAAAAATCTAGTGTAAGATATGGTGGGTGTGAAAAAACATCAGGGAAAGCAGGTAGAGTTTGGGGGAAATTAACTAGGATAGAAGGTGATGCCTGAGCAGGGACCTGAATGAAATGGGGAACAAGCCAGGTAGATAACTAGAGGAGGACATTCTAGAAGGGAAAAAAATATGGGTAAAGGCTCTGAAGAGGGAACATGTCTGCTGTTGAGGAGCAATCTGATAGAAAGTATTCATTTCCCTATAGGAGAGAGATTCACATCTCACAGAATACGTAGGTAAGCCCAGCCTGACATCGCAGAGATGTAAACTATTGTTTTGATGAGAAATTGTAACTGAAGCCAAGGAAGAAGTATACATTGCTTGAAGTGAAAATATTTGAAAGTCTGGATTTTTTTAAAAGGCTAAAATTAAACATTTATGAAAAGGATTTAGCCCACATTTTAAAAACGTAGAAAGTTTTCTCTAGTTTTGTTGCCAAAAGTGGAGCATATCTGCTCTGAACGTCAACATTAAGGCACAAATTAAAAAGCAGACACATGACAATTTAGTAATTTTATCACTGAATACACAGAACATAATGTACACTTGGCCTCTTTAAATTGGCATGCTCAGCCCAAAATAAGGAAGCTCACAATAAAAAAAACTTATAGAAATACCAAGTATAAAACTCTTAGGATAAAAGCAGCAAAAGACATTGTTTTCTTCATAATTACCTTATCTGAAACTGTCAATGCATGGCTCCAACCACTGTTTTTAAACCATTTCTTGGTTCACACTAATAGTGAAAAAGGACTTCCCTGTTAACACTTCTACTTTGGTTCTGTTCAAAGTGAGTAAGAAAAATCTAAAGTGTGATTCATCTTTAGTAAACCTGTTTTTCCCATCAGAAAATAAAACTGGGTATTGCCAAAGATCAAATCTTTCCATTTTTATTTTTCATTTATTTATGTTTTGCCATTGTCCTTTCTACAAATTCTATAGCTCTGTCATTTTCAAATCCAATCTGATAACTTGGATCTCTGTGTGCCAAGATACTGGCAATGGGATATAGTTACCAACTTAAATTCAGCTGTTCTTTGTCACTCAAAAACTGCTGGGTTTGGCCTTCTTTTAGATCAATTAAATTAATGGAAAAGGAGCCCACTTAAAAATCAACCAAAATACAATATTTTTTTGCCTGGAATAATAATATTCTTATCTCTCCCCACAGCACAAAAAAAAAAATTAAAGAAACCTCTTTATATAATTAAAGGTGGGAGGTGGAACCCTGTACATTTTTTCATTACAAACCAAAATAATCTGAAACAGGATAATGGTGGGTGTTAAGAGGCTCTCAAATTTTATAGCACCTCATTCCTGGATAATGGGTTTAAATTTGTGTTATAATATTCTCTCCCTTCTTAGGTCATTGCCCAGTTTAATTTTTACACATAAGTTATCCCTATGGCAAATAATAATAAATAGCTAAAGTTATATGCCAGGCATGGTACTAAGTGCCAGGAACAAGCAGAGAAAAAGACAAACTAGGGCCATGTCCTGAAGGAAATTACAGTATAGGGACCGACATTTGTGATCATCATCTCCATCTTATAGTTGAAGAACCAGAGTCTTAGAAAGACAGCAACATACCTGAGGCCAACTAGCAATGGGACTTGAACCAGGTCTCTCTGCCTCTAAAACCTAGACTCCTCTAACACCTGAATAAATTGAAGCACTGAACAATGGTAAAGGCAACAGCAGAGCTATGCTCTAATGTCCCCAGGCATACTCCAGTTGACTCCAACTGGAGGTAGAAAAATGACCATGGTCATTCCAGGGTCAGGCCTTACAGGGTA
The DNA here is from genome assembly GCA_004026665.1 of Murina feae. Taxonomy (NCBI): domain Eukaryota; kingdom Metazoa; phylum Chordata; class Mammalia; order Chiroptera; family Vespertilionidae; genus Murina; species Murina feae. The sequence goes on along the minus strand of PVJC01002480.1, from coordinate 70,974 downwards.
CCTTGAGAACTTTGACGCTGTCTCAAAAGACATCCTCCAAAATACTACTCCACGTGGATGGACCTCCAGGGTAAACAGGCACCTGAACCCACTCAGTTATGGAGCTCTGAGCTCTAAAGCACTGAAGATCCTGTAAAGAGGTTTGCATGAGGGCTCCTTCTGCCTGCCCTCTTCTGGAAAATTGCCACCAACCAGTACTCAGCACATCTCAAGAATTAAGTCATTTCTTTCTATTCTCCTTCCTTCAGAAGAAGTTTCCTGGGGCTCATCCCCCACACCCCAATAAAGGCTAACATCCCTTTTTCACAGTATCATCACTTCCCAATGGATGTGCATTCAGCAGTCCACTTCAGATCTCCACGCAGACAATTAAGAGACCAGCTATGCACACCTGGAATATATGGAACAGAAAAGCCCCTATAGAAGCTGACTGAAATGTTCATAGTATGTAAATAATTTTGACATCAAGTGGTCTTATTTCCAAACATATTCTTCCTTGGTGTAGGAAGACTACTTTATTTTTTTTTAATCATACTGTGAAAATTACATTGAATTTCCATCATAGGGAATAAGCAAAGCAAGTCAGTTTAACTTGCATTGCTTTGAAGGTATTCCATTGATCAAAATGACTAAATATGACCAGAAATCATCAAAGATAATGTCTACATATTTCTAAACTAAAAGGAAAACAACATTAAATAGGAACTCAGTGGTTCATTTCATGAGTGAAAGACAGTGTTTTCATGTTTTAAAAATGTTTAAATCTCTCTCCCTGTCCCTCCCACTCTAACCTGTCCCCATTTAAAACCCCAATTAACTAAAAGGAATGATTTTTTAACCTTTCTTCTCCATCTAAAAAGTTTTAAGCTCAGCCAGTGTGGCTCAGTGATTGAGCCTCAACCTATAAACCAGAGGTCACAGTTCAATTCCCAGTCAGGGCACATGCTCAGGTTGCGAGCTTGATCTCCAGAATCAATGATTCTCTCTCATCATTTATGTTTCTATCTCTCTCCTCTCCCTTCCTCTCTCTAAAATCAATAAAAACATATTGAAAAATAAAGTAAAAAGTCCTTCAATATCACACTTTACTTGACCACCACGTGCAGAGGGGTAAGAAAGGAGTAAAACTGTAAGCAGATTTTAAGGCTAACAGAATTCACTCACTTTTTATGTTCTACCCTAGCCTCGCAATCAAGTCAATAAATATATAGCAAGTTTGAATTTTGGTCATGGCACTACAACACTTAGTCTTCCATAGTAATATTTTTAAACTTCATTTCAACTTCTCAAAATGATGTCATTTGGTCAAGTTGGTCAAGAAAAATTGTCATTTGTGGCCCAACAGGGGCCTGAGGTGGCCGGCTGAAGACGAGGCAGTCCTTTCCTATCCAGAGCCGTGGTGTTGAGCAGGTGAAGAGGTGTCAGCCGGCTGGCTTCTGGATAGGGGTCCATGTCAGGAGCGGTAGGCCGCGAAGTCTCTCGATGGAGCATAGGGGTGGTAGTGCTTGCGGGTGGGCCCCAGCCTCCGGGGGGTCATGTTCAAATAGTCACTCTGAAGGATCCTGTTCCTCCTACTCTTCATCTGCAAACAAGAGAAGTGTCATTGTGAAGGGCCAGAGACATGGAGGGAGATGTCATTTCTAAGACTTTGGAGGCAACTATTCAGACCATGGACTGTCACATGAAGCTGAATGCCAGAATTCATAAAGCACCTTGGACTTAATCATGACTGAATCATGATTAATCAAATCTAACTACTTTGGACTCTTCTAAATTAACTTGAAAAATCTGAATCAGAGAAAGTATCTTAGAGAAATGCACCCCTGTTACTCTCAAAGAAGTCATTTAACCTGAATTTCAAAAGCATATCTCATTTACATATCTGCTGTTGCTATATAAATACTCTTGAAGGTCCTTCCTCTTTTGCAAAGGTTAAGCATCCCCACTGCAATGTTCTTACTTTAATCATTTGCTTAACAAGGTGTTTTTCCATCATTAACCAGAAAGGACCTTCAGCCTTTCAGAGATTGGAGAAATCATAAATTCATGACAGTGATATCCAAATAGGAAGATAGTTCTAGGCAACTAGTTACATTTTTATATATAATATGCAAATTGTCCTGGCGGGAGTTTGACCAGGAGACCGATAGCTCCCTATGATGTGCACTGACCACCAGGGAGCAGCATGGAATGCAAGGAGGCCCCAACCAGCAGCCAGGAGCCAGCAGCCAGCAGCCAGGGAAGGAAGTCCCCAGCCAGCAGCCAGAAGGCCCCAATTGGCCCTGATCGCCAGCCAGGCCTAGGGACCCTACTCATGCATAAATGTCATGCACTGGGCCTCTAATTCCTTTATATGTATTTACATTTCCTGGTCCTTAGGCTCAGCTCCCTCTGGAAGAATTTTTATGAGGGGTGAGGAAAGTAAGACAAATCTTACCCTGGAGCAAGAAATATTCTTCCATGAATCTTAGCAAAGTTTGGATTAAGGAGTATCTTCTCTGGATCATTATGATGATAAAATTTATATATTTGAAAAAAAGATCCTCAAAATTCCAAAATTAGAAAGTCATCCAGATTTCTGAATTTAGAATTCTCTATTACGGAAAAAAAAAAAAAAAAAAGCCTATTTCCTGGCACATAGGCCTGATGCATAAGTAGAAATGTTGAACATGAATGATATGAACTCCTGCTTAAATAAGTAAGCAATGACTTCAGCTCTGGCCTTATTTCCTTGTACTTCTACCTGAGCATTTTAGACCTTCCTTGTCAAAGGGGCATGAGTAAGTGTTAAAGAAAGGTTGGAAAAACCCTGACCTCCACATTACTAAATGTGGATAACATGTTTTCAGACCTCATTTTCTTGAACTTTCAGCAGCATTCTTTATTATTGATTATTCTCTCCCTTTTGAAAAACTCTTCCACTTTGCCTTCTATGAGACGGTACCATCCAGGTTTTCATCTGCCTCTCTGACCATGCTTTCTGACCTCCTCGGCAAGCTCATCCTTTTCTAAATAGCCATTCAGTATTAGAGCTTCGTGCAGCTTTGTTCTAGACCTTCTCCTCTACTCACTCCATCCTCACTCTTCCTAGGCAATCTCATCAATATTCACAGCTTCAATTGTTACCTATTCACCCAAATTTATATTTAGATTAGACTTCAAAGTCATTGTAAACTCAACACATCTAAAACAAAACTCAAGAGTCCTAGCCAGTTTGGCTCGGTGGATAGAGCATTGGCCTGTGGACTGAAGGGTCCCAGGTTTGATTCCAGTCAAGGGCATGCACCTCGGTTGCATGTTGCCCAGCCCTAGTCAGGGTGTGTGCAGGAGGCAACCAATCAATGTGTTTCTCTCACAGTGATGTTTCTCTCTGTTTCTCCCCTCCCTTCCACTCTCACTAAAAATCAATAGAAAAATATCCTCGGCTGAGGATTAAACAAACAAAAACAACAAGAAACCCTCAAGATCTTCCCCTAAACTCAGGTCCTCTCCCAGGATTTCTCATCTTAGTGAGTGACACTACATATATAGAGTTGCCCAAGCCAGACCTCCTAAGCCTCATTCTTTCCTTGCCACCTCCAGCTCCTTATCCCCTGTCCTTATCCCCTGTCCTAGAGGACAATGGACAATGTCTGAAGACATTTGGGGTTGTCACACCTGGGAGGAATGCTACTGGCATCTAGTGGATAAAGGCCAAAGATGCTGCTCAATAGTCTACATTGCCCAGGGCAGCCCTCAATGACAAAGAATCATTCATCCCAAAATGTCAATAGTGCCAAGACCGAGACATTCTAATCTAGAATCTGATCATGAAAGGAAAATGGAATGAAAAGGAAGCAATAGATACAAAACATATCATCAAATTAGCATGAGTATTGTGAGACTGCTTGACTCCTCCTTCTTGTTTATACTCAAGATGACTACGGACTTGAGCCTGGCTGACTAGAAGGTTGGTGTTCCATCCATAGACATTGGGCAAGGCAGTAGGAAAAGTGTATTTGAAAGAGGTTATAAGTTCTGCTTTAGTCATTTGGGACTTGAGATGATGGATGGGTTATGTAGCTGGAACTAAGAAGAGGACAGTATTAAACACACATAATTGGAGGATTCGTTCAGAGAGAGGTAGTCATGGAAACCAAGTGCATCAGGGAAGCTGCTCTTCAAACATCTTGATTCTATATCCTTTCTATAAAAGACAGACAGGCATTTTCTTGGGCATAGGGTTACAGCAGGACAGGAAGAAGGACATGAAAATGGCTGCTCCAAAATCAAGGTGGAAGGCTGCTGCTGATGCCCTGGGAAGCATTTTAGTACTTATTCCAACCTTGAAGACTCCCCTTTCCAGATTCCCAAATGACAGTTTTTGTCTCCAGATACCCACCCACCCCCCCCAAAAAAAAACTATAGATGGTAGAGAAGGCCCAACAATGAAGATGTCTTGATTCTGGGTTCTCCAGGTTGCACACAAAGACTGTGAAAGATCTGCTGCAATAACTCCCATGCTTACCCTCACACTGTTATCAGATGGTGGGTTTAGTCATTGTCACCCTAATTTTAAACAACAGCAGGATGGAAATGACACATGCATGGCTGGAAACACTATACAGAACCCACAGTGTCCATGTGCATCTAGCATTTGCATATATGTTTGCAGAGTAACTCACCTGGTGTGCCTGTGTGACTAGGTCACCTCTCTGTCCCTTCACCATCAAATGTCTCCTAAAGGCATCTGATTTGAGGACCCACCTCCCTTGCCCTTCCCTGCAGCCCTTACCCACTTATTTCCTAAGAGCAGCAGCATGACACATGGTAATTCGGTACATAGAGGATTGAGTGAGAGTAACAGGTGCTGGTCTGTGGCAGCTTGGCCAAGGGGAACTCTTTATTTATTCAAATGTCAACAATAGGTCAAGAACTGAGATAGAATCTGCAGCTGCTCCCAAAAACCCACTCAGCCTAGAACTGCCTATAGTAGCACGTCACAAGGCCTCAGGAAGTTCCGGAAAACAGCAATTTATACCAAGGTACAGTGCAGAGCAGCCAAAAACACGATCCCAAAAAAGTACCCAGGAAATGGCTAAACGCTAAGGATTCCTAATGGTCTGGCTGCCTAGCTCAGCAAGGTGCTAGTTGCTTAAACAGTAACAGTTGTAAGAAAAGATGAGCCCACGGTGAAAATGCTGTATTATTCTATGAAGTACAGATATATGTTATGGGGTAACCAAATTGAACTCAGATGATAGAGGCCACAGATGATAAGATACACAAAGCACTTTAATTTCCCAGTTTATAAGGATCCTATAAGGTATAATAAGGTAAAAATAATTTTTTAGAGACAAAGCAAGATGAATCCCACTGGGAATTAGTAGTACTGCCAAAGAAAAACCCGTAGTGTCCATGTTGTTTCCAAGTTGAAAGTAAACTGTTAAAACTCCTTAAAAATGAGAAGTTAATTTTGTCCCTTTGGTTAATAATCAGTACCCTTCTGGCCACAGAAAGTTAAAGCAGTTCCCAAAACTACTTCCTGCAAAGCTAGTAAATTACATTGACCGAGGTCAGCATATTATAGGGGGGCACCTGTCCTGGAAAGGAACCCAAAAAGCCACTACACCTGGCTTTTAAATTAAGACATTGAGATTCCCGATGGGATGAGGAAAAAATAAAAGCACACCAAGAATTAAGAGTCTAAATTCTTAAATCGTTAGCAAACACCACAGTGGTTCAAAACTGGAAGGGACCTTAGATGAAGACACAAGGATCCAGAAAGAGAAGGGACTCAGCTAACAGTAGAGGAAGAATTTAGGCAATATTTCACTGCATAAAAAGCCCCCATCAGGCTCAAGTAACTTGAAGAAGGCAAGGCTGACAGGCACAATCTCAAGATGATAACTAGTATAAAGGATTTCCAGGAACAAGCAGCCACTTTGTTCCCTCCCCTGAAGAAGGTAGAAATTGGGCAACAGGTAGCATGACGGATGTTCAGAATACCCCCAAGGATCTTCTAAAATAGGATAAATATGTGGGGAACAATCAAAAGGGACACTTTGGGAACAAGCCAATAGGAGATTGACAGCATCCCAAGTTGTATCTATCACTGGTATGATGGCTGTCCAACTCGGCCCAGCACCAAGACTGTATGTAGTAAGTACAATGGCCACACATGGCATAGCTCCCAGAAATCTCTGACCCATGTCTGGTTTAGAATGAATGGAGCATGCCTTGAAGATGGGTGTTATACTTCAGACATGTTTATTTAAGTCCTTCATTTGGCTTCCATGGAGGTTATGAGGTTAAGCATCACTAAGTATTAAATGCACTTAATCCTAGGATGGCAAATATAAAGAGAAATAGTCCTTCATCCTTGAGGAGCATACATTTCTTGTTTTCTTGTTGAAGGAGCAAATGACTCATATATGCATATACCTTTTTAAAAACATTTCAAAGACAAAATGAAATCAATACATGATTATTCTATATAAGAATAATGTGTATATAAGAACAGGAAGTCCTCGAGTCAGGGAAAGATCCTTGATAAGGAGGTTCCCTTCTTAACAGTAGATATGATCATCATGATATCCTCAGACCTCAGCAAAAAACTCAGTGCTGAAGTAGGTAAAAAAAAATAAAATACACCAAGTTTAGGCATGAAATTTGCAAAAACTGGTAAACTCCAATTCAGTGATGAGAGCTCAGAAAAGTCTAATTCTCATTATAGTTTCATAATGACAGTACCATAGTTGGTCTCACAAAACTCAACTGCTTCTGAGGAGATAAAAATATGACTCAGAAGAACAGACCTAGTTTCTTTGCTAGGTTTGAATGCATAATTTCAATAGCCAAATTTCTCCTGATTTTTTTACCCTGAGCCGAAGTTCTTCATTGACCTCAATTGTCTAGATTCCCAAGTTGCTTAGATTTTTATACATATGTACACATTAAAACTATTTAATATGTCATAATGACACTGCAAATGGGGAGAGAGAAAAAAGTAACTGCCCTTGGTACCTCACCCTTATTTAACCATTTAGCTTTTTATTCTGTTTGACCACTTAACCAGTGCCTTCTGGAAAATAGAATGCCCGTCAGATTTTTTATCTCAGAATAAGTTGAACAGGCTAAAAGAGAACCTACTTCAACCTAGCAAGAGAAAAGGAACTAATAAATATCACATGTTAAACAGAAAATAAACTACATAGGCAATATTCTTGAATATGATCAGATCGTATGTGGCAGAAAAGTTTACATGAAAGCAGTGCTGCTTCTCTTACCCAGTAAGTAAAAAGAGCCACGGTTACCAGCAAGCTATACAAAGCCAAGACTCCAACAACCACCACCAGTGCCCAAAATGGCTTAGAAGACTCAGGAGTTCGGTGAGCTGGACAATGATGATTCTCTGAAAAATAGAAGAGAGTGCATTAAATGACATGGGAGTGGCACTTGAGTACATCTCCTTCCTTCTGAACATTACGGAAGAATGTGCGAGGGACCAACATATGCAAAACATCACAAGCTTAGAATATGTAGACTTCCTCTTTGGTCTGTTCTCTTTGGGATTTATCCAACCCCACTACTCATCAGGACCTAGTTTTCAAGGCTACCGTTGAAAACCATGAAAGCAGTACATTTGTAGAGTCGCATGTTACCTTTCACGTGGATAATGGTTCCATTGCTCTTCTCATTGTCTATGTAAGGTGGAGGATACATGACTTCTATTTTGCAGAAGTAAATATCCGTTTGGTTAACAAACAAGTTCCAGAGGTAGAATGTTACTGTTTCGTTGCCCAGTTTCCCGTCACAGTGGAATCCTGTTTTTGAGTGAAACCGAAGCTGATGGGAGTAGTTGCCATTCACAACACAGACTTCCACAGCACTATCTGCTCCCTTATAAAGGGACGCCCGGAACTCCTTTGAAAAGAGGTTGAAGGTATACTTGCAGCTAAGGTTGACAGCATTGTTGTACACCACAAGCAGGGGTGATTGCTTCACCGAAATCTTGTTTTCTGGAGGAGGAAAAATCATTTGTTTAGAACAGGGTATAGAGACTTTTTTCTGAAATCAAAGTAAAGCAATTAACAAAATAAACAGATCCTCCCACAGGTGTCTTGGGAAGGTGTCACACCCTGAGCTAGACAAGACATATTAAGCAAACTACTGGAGTATATAGATGCTACGGAGTATAGTCACATTGGTTTTTTTTTTTTTTCCCTTCCTCTCCTTTCAATTCCTCCTTCTCTCTGTGGGTGCCAGGAGAAGCAAACCAAACTGGGTAACCATCTAGGGTTTCTCTCCAGCCTTACTCAGTTTCCCCAACCAAGTCCTCCTTTTTAAAAATTTCTGCAAAAGAATCCTAATCTCATCTTTTTTCTTATATCAGTTCTCAAAGTCAGATCAGGAAGAATTTGAATGCCCATTACAACAGAATCCAAATAATTAGTAACAGAAACACAATTCCTGGAGGGTTCAGTAAACAGAAATACAAATACTTAACCCAAACTTCCTGTAAAGGAGGGAGATGCTGGCATTTCTTGTTAGGGTTGATTCTTCCAATCAGAACCTGCCCAATGATTTCTTCCAAGTACACAAAGAAAAAGGCCAAGCAAAACAAAGCCACACAAAAAACAAGTTGGATTTTCCTATTGAGACAACTTGAACTTTTTGATTCTTTACATGTGTACTTTCTAGTGCTCTTAGGGAGTATTTGTTGAATGAATAATAAATGAAGCTAAACTTATTGTTGAGACACACATTTTGAATAATGATTTAATGAGATGGCTGTTAGGCTTAGCTGTGGATAATGGTACAGTCAGATCACCATCTTTCACTTGTTGGTTATTTAATGAGATCCTATTATTTTCACAGAAGTATACAAAGAAATGTAACATGTAGTCATTGCTCTCAAAAGATTTGAAAATTAGGGATCTCAAGGAAATCAAAAGCTGAATGAATTGAAGCACATAAAACGAGGTGTTAAAAATGTAGAACCTGCTGTATTTTGACAGTATTAATAAAATAAACATAAATGAAAAGATTGAAGACTGGTGGTTAATTGAGCACATTCATTTACCCTAAGAAATATCATTATCTGTAATTTAAAAACTAGCAAGCACATAACCTGGAATTAAATAATTTTGTGGCACTACCATGAGTAAGTACTTAGAATTAAAGTGGTCTCATTGTCATTATATTAATGGCCATTAGCATAGCTTGTTGAAATATAGTTAATTTACCAAAAAAAAATCTTTGAAAGCAATTAATTCCTGCAACTTTTCAGTTCAATTTTATAGACATGATACTTTCAACTAAGCAAGATTCTCAGGGAGTTGTAGTTCAACTTATCTTGGTAATTTATAAAGTGGAAAATAACATTCTAGTATTTTCAAAATGGTGTTTTAAAATATACAGTTGGCCCTGGAACAATATGGGTTTGAGCTATGCAGGTCCACTTATATGCTGTTTATATGCTGAGTTTTTAGATAAATACTGCAAATGTATTTTCCCTTCCTTATGGAATCTTTAGGGCTCTCTATATACAATATCATGTCATCTGTAAATAATAACAGTTTTACTTCTTCCTTTCCAGTTTGGATAACTTTTATTCTTTTTGTCTGATTGCTGGCCTCATAATATAAGCTTGGGAGTTTTCCCTCAAATTGTTTAGAATAGTTTGAGAAGAATAAGTGTTTGGTAAATTCATCTGTAAAACCATCCAGTCCAGGACTTAAGTGTGTTTGGAGATTTTTGATGACTGCTTCAATTTCATCAGTTGTAATCTTTCTATTCCTCCTATTCAGCTTTAGAAGATTTTGTATGTGAGTGTGTGTGTGTGTGTGTGTGTGTGTGTGTGTGTGTTGAGGAATTTATCCATTTCATCCAGATTGTCCAATTTGTTGACATATAGCTATTTGTAATATTTTCTTAGGATTCTTTGTATAACTTTGATGTCAGTTGTTACTTCTCCTCTATCATTACTTTTTTTTTAATTTGGGTTCTCTGTCTTTTATTCTTGATGAGTCATGTTAGAAGTTTGTCAATCTTTTTTATCTTTTCAAAGAACCAGATCTTGGTTCCATTAATCTTTTGTTTCTTTCTTTTTTTACTCTATCTATTTATTTCTGCTCTGATCTTTATTATTCCCTTTCTTCTACTCACTTTGGGCTTTGTTTATTGCTCTTTTTTCTAGTTCCTTTAAATTAAAGTTAAATTGCTTATTTAAGATTTTTCTTGTTTCTTGAGGTAGGTCTGTAATGCTATGAATTTTCCTCTTAGGACTGCTTTTGCTGTGTCCCAATGGTTTGGGGATTCTTGTATTCTCATTTGTTTCAAGGTATCTTTCGGTATTTTCCTTGATATCATTATTAATCCATTCATTATTTAGTGACATGTTATTTAGCCTCCATTTTTTGCTGCTCTGATTGTGTATTTTCCGCTAGCTGTCTTCCATATTATTGATTCAATCCCCTGCTTCATCCAACCTACTGTTTATTCTGTCTAGTGTGTTCTTCATTTCATATCTTGCATTCTTCATTTCTGGATGGTTCTGTTTTTATGGTTTCTCTGTCCTTTTTATGATTTCTTTCTCTTTTTGAAGTTCTCAGCAAGTTTCTTGAGTATCCTCATAACTATTTTTTTGAACTCTATATCTGGTAAATTGCTTATTAATTTCATTTAGCTCTTTTTCTGAAGATTCCTACTATTCTTTTATTTGAAGCATGTGCCTTTGTTTCCCCATTTTGGATTTCCCTCTTGTGAGTCTACCTAGGTCAGACCTACTAGGTTAAAAGAGAAACATTGTCAACCTACCTATTGTATTTGCTTATGGTGTCAAAAATTGCCTTGACTGACATTTGTATAACTGAATTGACAAGATGTTTTGATGATGAATTTAGTGCTTTGCTTTTCAAAGTCTTTCCTTTAGCTAAAACCAGCTAAAGGTGTGGAGACAGGAAGCAGTAACCTCAAACCTCTTTCCCTCACAACTTCTCCTTGACAACAGATAACATGAGAGTAGATTGGAGGTAATAAGGTACTTATCTGCTACTTATGAGCAAGGCATTGAGAGCTAAAAAGTTTCTTACAGATAATCTGTGAATTTTGTGCTATAATTGACTTCTGGAAAATTGAAAGTTACTTGTGCTTCCATGAGAATGGATGAGAAAGCTTGATTACAACAAAAATCTTCCCTTTTATGCCTATTGTAAGTAGGTCAATTACTATATTAATAACCAAATCAGCTCTCTGCACAGGTGGAGTGGATAACCATCTGTAAGGTATTGCTCCAAGTACCAGAGAAAGAACCTTGACCCTGAAAGCATCTGCATGTTGATTTAAGTTAGGAATTATAGCCCTAAGCAGTTTGGCTCAATGGATAGAGCATCAGCCCTCAGACTGAAGGGTCCTGGGATCAGTTCCAGACAAGGGCACATACCTCAATTACAGGTTCAATTCCTGGCCCTGCTCAGGGTGTGTGCAGGAGACAACCAATCAGCTTGTCTCTCTCACATCAATGGTTTTTTTTTTCTCTCTCTCTGTTTCTCCTCATCCCTTCTACTCTCTCTAAAAGTCAATGGGAAAAGATCCTGGGGATTACAAAAAAATAGTAATTAAATAGGGTTACAAAGCATTTTCTCCTTTTATCTCATATGAACTCCATATTGACATGTGAAGTAAATAGGCAAGGTATTCATCTTTATGACCATTTTATATGTGGAAAAACTGAAGTCAGTGAGGTCAGAGACTTGCCCAATGTTATAGGACAAGTAAGTGACCCTTAAGACTTGGCTCATACCTCATGACTCCTAATCTATTGTTATTTTCTCTCTGCCAGGTTGCATCAAAACTTCAACACAATTTCGGTGATTGATTTTAGATCTTCTAAAAGTTGGGCTTGATATATTTGGAAGGTACAACATATCTAAATTGAAAGCTAGGAAGAAGAATACCATTGAGTGGGGGAGTAAATGGAGTGGGAAAAGACAGGACCAAGATAAATTCCATTTTCTCCACCATTTTGCTGGAGCCCCATCCTACAAAAAGTGATTGGCTGTAGGAAAGCTGGAGATCATCTACGTCAATCCTTTGTTTTCTAGGAAAGGCAACAGAAAACAAATGAAGTAAATGACTCTCTAAGCAAGGTCACACCAATGGTGGAAGAGCTAAGTGTTATTTATTTATTTGTTTGTTTATAAATGATTCTAGGGGCAATGTTTTGAAACATGAATGAATAGAAAACCAACTTTGTGAATTCAGCAACATCGACTTAATTTCATGGTCATATTTAGAAAAAGTATGTTTCCAAACAGTCTGTGCCTCTAATACACATACAGAAAACATTTTGCTTACCATTGCAAATACTTCCTGAAAGGCTTAGATGAATCCCAAATAAGGCCTACAGATAATATGGTCACATGACATGCCTTTTATAAATTATTTCAGATCCACAAGCAGTAATTATACCATGGCAGCTCTTCCACTTCAGCTTGACCAAATGTACAAAAGGGTTTGAACATGAACATTTGTCAGTAATAAAGTCCCTTTTCAGTCTAAACCTCTTTTGAGGAAAACCTTAACTTCAGTCTTTGTGAATTGCATTTATTTGTCATGTTTAAGTTATCATATTTCATATTTCCTTTTCTTTATCATAGCACCATACAGAACTAAAATACCACATGGAGGCTGATGAACCAGAGAGTAGAGCAGACAGCACTCAGTACCTAAATCTGTATTGGGAAGTTAAAGACACAGTAGAAAATATACAGTAGATATTTAGTTAGCAAGCTGACTTCCCTTCAGAACCTCTTAAGACCTTTTTTGGGTTCCATTTCAGCACATCCCAATCAGAGTTTCTTTTGCAGTTTAAAAAACTAGGTTGGAAAATCCTAATCACTTTTCTTTCATTTTTAAGTTCTGATTGTACAGAACTCAACATATTAGGCAGGAACCAAAGAAAATGAATGCTTCCTGTTTCAACCATTTTGACCTATGATATTTGTGATTATTTTATGAAGGTGACACTGGTTTCCCTAGCATAGGAGGACAACTCCCTCCTGACCACAGAACTGACAAAGTTACCATAACTTCCCTCTGAGTGTATTTCCTGCTCAGGCTCAGGGTACCCTTCAACATGTGACCATCTGACCACTTTCTCCTTCTCAGTGCTATCTGATTACCTAGACCTAAGCCATTAATTCTTAAGAGAGGAAAAAATGATCAAAACAATCGATAAGTACTCTCTGAAAATAAATTTTGATGTGTCAGAAAATTGTTCTTTGGCATTCTACCATGACAAAGTCATGCATTCATTCAGCAAATAAATAATAGGACTTAATGTACTAGGTTCTTGGTAGATGGGAAGACGTAAAAAATGCAGCCTTTTTCTGCTAGGAAAATTTCTAAGGCAGCTGCACAATTAGCTATACTCCAAAGCCATGTATGGTGCATGAGCCCCATAGAGATTCACTGACAGTCACACGAAAGAGGCCTTGTTGCCCAATGACATGATTCTGGAGGCTTTTGAGTAGGCTGGGCTTTAGCTGGATACGAAATCTGGGGCAAATCTAGACAGGCTAAAATGAAGGAAAGAACTCTTAGTGTAAGGGTTTACTGGAGACTAGCAGAGCATCCCATTTACTTAACAAGGAAGTAAGTGAGGATGGATGAGCTTTTAATGTCAAGAAAAGGCATGTGGATTTTACTAGAAAGACAATGGGAAACATTAAAGACATTTGAGTTCAGAACAGAGTGGTAAATGCTACTTTGGTATGTTAGCACATTAGTGCAGAATGTAATGATTTGGAGCAAGGCTAGCGTGGAGGCAGAGACCCATTGGGGGCTGCTGCAATAGTGTTGATGTGAGCTCATGGGGTCTGAACTGGGAGTGGTAGCAGCTGGGATAGAAAGCACGGACAAGTCATTGGTGCTCGGTTATGCATGGTGATGGTGAACAGGAATCAAAAATGATTTTATAGCTTTCTGCATAAATGTCCTGATAGTAATTCAGTAAACAGATAAAAAGAAATCTCACTGGTATCAACAGACTTCCTATATTGATATATTATTTTCTAAATGTATATTTTAGTCCAGTAACCATATTTGGGAAATATATTTTTCTCTTGAGTCACCATCATTCTGAGCCCTCATTTAAAATAACTCTAAACACGATGAGAGTACATTTATCCTGTCTGTATCAGTCTCCTTAAATCTTCCATTGCCAAAAAAACCTCCTCAGGACCACCTTGGCAAATACAGAATCTTCTAGAAGTTTGAAAATAATTGAAGTGTTGAAACTCAATGTTACATAACAAAATGGGGGAGAGAGAGCAAAGACAATATGTCCCTTAAACTCTTGCAGTCATTTCAAAGCATATTAGTATTTCAGATCCTGGTTTGCAATCTCTCCAGGAGATTTCAGAAATGGTTGGCTTGCAATTCTTCGTATTTCTCTATCAGATCATAAAAGCATCTACAAAGTGGGAGGGTGGTTGAGTCGCCTTGATAGAGCTGATAAAAGCCAGAATTTTTATTCCACTAAAGCAGCATTTTTAAGCCAGAAATATACCTGCGATGTCTTCAAGTTCAACCCCTTCATATATCAGATGAGAAAACAAAGGCCTAGAAAAGCTGTGCCACAGTGTGACAGACTTAGAACTCCTAGTCACATCCTCCTACCTTGAAAGATCAGTAGATTTGACTTTTGAGCTTGAAAAGAAGAAGAAGAAGAAGAAGAAGAAGAAGAAGAAGAAGAAGAAGAAGAAGAAGAAGAAGAAGAAGAAGAAGGAGAAAAAGAAGAAGAAGAAGGAAAGAATAATAGACATGGCCGTTCCAAAGCCAAGGGCAAGCAGCCACATCTTTGTTCCAAAAAAAAAACCACACACACACAGACACACACATGGAGATGCTGAGAGTAACTTTCCTGATTAGAAAAGAGAGCCCTGCCCCTGATGGGGGGCAGGGATGGGCTGAACCTTGTATGTTATCTCATCCATGAGCCGAGGCCACGCCCAGCTATAATGTGCACTTTTGAAAACTCAAGCAAATTCAAGTACGAATGGTCTTCAAAGTCAAGGTCTGTATTATCCCAGTGGCCCTTGTGGATTTAAGTTTAACACAGAGACCTGTTCTGAGAGACTTATATATACATATCTAGTCTTTAACATTAGGTTTGCCAGTACAAAATTACTCATCTCCCCTAGCTTCATCCTCACATATCTCTGTCCCTATAAATCTCCTTTCCTAGTATCGGTCCTCCTCTCGCTAATCTCCCATACTCCAAATCATCCCTCTCTTCATCTTCTGGAGAAAACTGCCTCCATCCTCCTTTTTTTCTTCTACCTCCTCCTTTCTTCCCAAACAGCTCTCTTTCCCCTCTAACTTGCAAGACACACACACAAACACACACTCACTCACACTCAAGACCAGCATTTGGTTCCTTCCACATGACAAACATAATAGTCACTTCATTTGCAAACATTTATTACATACCTGCTATGTATAAAATACAGTGGTAAATATTGTAGCTGATAAACGCTCCTAATTGTTTTCACTTTAGTAATTTCCTGCCCTTTTTCTTAACCCTTTAAAAGTCTTATCATTCTTCCTCACCACTTTGCCTAAACTCAAAAGTCCCAACTCCCCTCCTTTGAGCCAAACCAGTGGCCTTCCCAAGTTATTATTCACTTCTCCTTCCCTTAACCAATTAATTCTATTAACTACTATGGGGTTTGTTTTAACTCTTTCCTCCTTTGACTTTAATACTTCACTAGCCTTATTCCCCTGGCCTCTTCAAACACATTCTTGGTCTCCTTCACTAGCCTACTATTCTCTTTAGCTGACTCCTAGCCAGACTATTTTTCTTCTTACCCAGTTCCCATATCTTCAGCTTTGTACTGGACATTTTTCTGGCACCTCGAGCTTTTACTTCAAACTGAACTTGTCTAAAGC
Organism: Murina feae; assembly: GCA_004026665.1. Classification (NCBI taxonomy): domain Eukaryota; kingdom Metazoa; phylum Chordata; class Mammalia; order Chiroptera; family Vespertilionidae; genus Murina; species Murina feae. Next base: position 55,038 of record PVJC01002480.1, on the reverse strand, counting down.
TAAACACTATTTTTCTCCAAAGCTCAGTTTCACAACCCCTTGGTTTCAGGTGAAGATACTACCATTCCTCTGTTAAGCCAAAAACATTGGCATTACTCTTGACCCCTCTCTCTCTTTTGCCTTCATCCCAAACTAGGCTCTAAGTCATAGAACTTCTACTTTCAGAACATTTGTCATAAAAAATTACTTCTTTCTAGTCTCACCTTTGGCACCCAAATTCTAATCTACTACCCTCTTCGTGGTAAAATGACAGTGTTATGACATAATCTCCTGGACATTAGTCTCCGTAACCATACCTATTCTAGACCGTCCTACTTCCAAAACCTTTCATCTTATTCACAATGCCTTGAAAATAAAGTGTGAACTTCTATTATCAATAGTCAATCCTTTGTTTGACCTGATTCTACCCTACCTTTCCAAGTCTTCCAACATTCAGAGTGGCCATTGGTTTCAAGAACATAAAGCAATATTCCTTGTTTAATGTCTTTATTTGTATTATGTCTCCTTCTTAAGGCAACAGAGCATTGGTGAAACACAAACCCTGGAGAAAGAGTCTCTGGATTTATTCACTAGCTGTATAACCATAGGCAAGTTGCTATACTACTCTGTGCCTCAGTTTCTCCATCTATAAATGGAGATAATTATCGAAAATGCCTTATAGGATTTAGGGGAAAGTAAATGATTTCATACAGAAAAAGTCAGGTAGAACAGTACCTGGCACAATATGAGTGCAAAATAAATGTTAACATCATCCATTTACATCCTATCTTTCTTTAAAATCCAGCTCAATTCCCAACCCTTCATAAAGGCTTACTATTCTATGTTAATCTTACTTAAATGTTTTGATTCCTGATCAGGGCACATGCCTGGGTAATATGCTCAATCTCCAGTAGGGAACTTACAGGAGGCAGCTGATCAATGATTCTCTCTCATTTTTGATGTTTCTATCTCTCTCTCCCTCTCCCTTCCTCTCTCTGATATCAATTTTTTGAAAAAAGAAAGAAAAAGAGAGAGAGAAAGAGACGGAAAAAAAGAGGGAGGGAGGGAAGGAGGAAGGGAGGGAAGAAGGGAGGGAAGGAGGGAGGGAGGGAAAGAAGGAAGGAAGGAAGGAAAGAAGGAAGGAAGGAAGGAAGGAAGGAAGGAAGGAAGGAAGGAAGGAAGGAAAGAAGGAAGGAAGGTAGGAAGGAAGGGGACTGGATAAGTAAGATGAGTCCAGCCTAAAAGCATTCAAAAAGGCCAGGAAACATTGTAATGCCATCTTTCTATAAGCATCCTCTAGGAACTATCAGCACAACTTTCTTTTCTATACATTGAGAGCAGTTTGAGTTCCCTCCCATCTCTAAATATCTGTGGTTAAATTCTAGCAATTCAATGGATTATTCTGCTTATAACCATTTCCCATAAAATAAATAAATGTAAACAGAGTCCTTAATGGAGGTAGTCCTTAATGGAGGAAAAATTTTAGATAGGTTTCACAATTCTCATTTTTACTTCCTTGAAGCTGAGAGTGGGTTTTTGCATCTGTCACAGAACCTAGAATAGCCCATAGAAGATGTTAATAAATATCCAAATGAGCACATGAATAAGGGCTTGTGTTGCCAAAGCATCAGAAGAAGCAAGCACTTTAGAAAACAGGAATCCAGTACTTTCAAGACGTACCTATTTAGTCCCCCAAGGAGCCTCATAGTTGATAGAAACAGTCTCCTCATGTGCACCCACTCTCAACCATACTTTTTGGAAGAGAGTCTGTGGCTCAGAAATGGAACCCTCCTGGACCCACATTCCTAAAGCTGATCTTAAACTATGGACCCTGATTATTAGTAGTGGTCAATGTCAAGGAAGGTCATCAGGTCACGTGGAAATTGCAAACACAGCCACAGTGACATTCTGACACTTCACCACGTGTGTCAAGTATCCCTCAGCAATGAAAAGCACAGCCTGTTATCTTCTCGGCAAGAAAAAAAAAGTCAAAGTCAAACACCCACCTAAGTTCATAGCAAGGAAATCTATGTCATTGTTAAAATGTAAGACATTTCAATAATTCAGATTCTTATGTGAATGGGTGGGTGATGAATAGGAGTTACTGCAGTAATCAATACATTACACTGTGGATGGTGAGCCAACAAAGTGACCCCGACACTGTAGAAAGAGGCTCAGCATTAGATTAGAGGTCAGAGTGAACAGTGAATGAATAACTCTGATGACACCATCAGGAACCATTAACCTGGTTGCCTTGGCAGCCAGAGTCCCCAAGATAATGAAGGTGATGATGAATGAAAAGGATGAGAGTCATGATGGTGCAGAGATAAAGTTGCAGCTCGAAGTTAAGTAAGAAATTCTCCACCGTGGTACAGGCTCTCTTCCAGCAATGAAAACATAAACACAGCTAAGCTACATGGTGACACACACAGACTAAATTAAAATGCCTATGAAATTAGGATTGAAATACTAAGGCCAAAGAAGTCTCAAGTCTCTTTTTCACATCCTGTAAAGGAGTGACTGAGTAGCCGTTGACCCCATTCAGCAGATCTCTCTTCTATAGTCATCAGAACAAGAGTAACGGGCAAGAAGTTAGACACCTACTTTCCTCTTCTCAGTTGGGCCTGGGTTATCTTCCCTCCAGCTCCAGAAACCAATGCTCATCCAATGATTCTCAGACTGAAAGCTCTTGGTACATTTTTTGATGACAACACCATGTCATCGGCCAAAGGAAAAGCAATCAGCATAAAAGAGATATACACAGGCAGGTGAACAGGAATGCCACCTGGGCCAGGGCAGGCCAGGTGATAGGGGCAACAGATGGCAATGATGACCACAGCAGCAGGTGGCAGTGGGCCAGGGGACAGCAGTGGGCCTGGACATTTATCAATGGAAGTTCAGGAATCGAACTAGCAAGTTTTGGGAGATCCTAGAGACAGTATGGATTGGGTGTACTGGGTGCAGGTCTGTCTGGGCAAGCAATATAAGAAAGTATGTTCATGCGGATGCACCTACCAATAAAATGCTGGCTAGGCTATGATGCAGCGTCTTCCCTTCCAGGAAGATGCCTTTAGGAAGCATGTCACCAACCCAGCCTTTACCAGACTCCTGGCAAAATGTTTTATGGATTTCAAAGCTGGAGGCATCTTGTGTCACATTCTTGTGACTGCTTACACATGTAAAAATGAGCAGGGATAGAGGAGGTTTGATCTACAGAATCCATCCCAAATGGATCATTATCTTGAGATGTTTATGAACATTGAAAAGGCACTGGTGCAGTTCTAACCAGTTTGACTCAGTGGATAAAGCATCAGCCTGCAGATTAAAGGGTCCCAGGTTTGATTTCAGCCAAGGGCACATGCCCGGGTTACGGACTCAATCCCAGTAGGGGGCATGCAGGAGGCAGCCAATCAGTGATTCTCTTTCATCATTGATGTTTCTATCTATCTCTCTCCCTTCCCCTCTGAAATCAATTATATATATATATATATATATATATATATATATATATATATATATATATATATATTATTTTTTTTTTTAAAGACATTGGTGCAGAGCAATTGTCTGACCAGTCCCCACATCTACATAATTTCAGACATTGATCTGAAGTTGGCTAACAAATTGAAAGATACCATCAAATAACATCAGGGGACATTCACTGATGAGAAGTTAAAAGCTTCCCACTACATTTATCTGTATCCTTCCTCACAAGAAGATGAAGAGTATTTGTGACCCATCATGAGAAAAGACAAGCAGATGTTAGTACATTAGGGGATTTATCTGGACAGCTATGATACTTGGGTTCATAGTAATGATATTAATGTGGAAAATGAAGATCTACCAATTCCAGAAAAATCCATGGAAGTTTCATGCAAAATGGGTTTGAGACACTGATACTTTCAGTGAATGGATGAATGAGAAGGACTATGAGGTGGACAAAACACAAAGCCCATGAATTTTTGACAGCAAATTTCAATGAAGAGTGAAGAGCCAATCAGAAGTCCAGAGAGAAGGAATAGAAAGGCCTTAGCTAATGCTCTGAAGAGGCAACATTCACCTTCCTCTCTACCTCCCACACCCACAAACACATGGAAGAAAAGTGGGAAGGCCAAACTGATCTTATGGGAAACGCAGATATCAAAAAGAAAAGGATAAGCAAGAAGATCTTACCAAGGATATGGAAGACCCAATATCTGTACTCAACATAGAGGAAGTGGCACTTCGAAAAACATGTAAATCCAAAGAAAGATAGTGAAAATACACCTGTGAATGAGGCACTTAGCTGATCTAGATGAACAGAATGAAGAAACAGTCATAACGGGAGGAAAGGAAGATGAAGATCCCTTCAAAGGTGATCAAAGTCATGCTGTTGATCTTGGTAAAGATAATGAGACAGAGAAGACCAATCACATTACTATTCCTAGCTATGGTCATGGTTTGGTTATAACTGCATTCACATGATTGAACAATATGCTCTTCCTGAGTTTTTCACTGGAAAAAACAAGTCCAAGACTCCAGAGATATATTTGGCATATCAAAATTTTATGATTGACACACATCACCTAAACCCCCAAGAACATTTGACCGTGTTGGAGGAACTTGACTGGAGATGTGTGTACTGTGATGAGGGTTCGTGCCTTTTGAGAGAAGTGGGGGGGGGGTTGTTAATCACCCAGTGGATCCAGAAAGTCACCCCATGGCAATGGGATGTCCTTCCTACTCCTCATTTCAGTGTACCGACTCATACACCCTCTGGGCTCGTGCCTCTACATCTTCAGTCACCTCAGGTCCTGAGAAGAACAAGGAAAAACCAGTTGATCTGCAGAACTGTGGTCTCCATACTGACATTTACTCATGCCGGAAGAGAGTGGACTGAGCAGGAGACCAGCTACCCCTAGAGGCCCTCAAGATGTACAAGGATGGGTTGGAACAGTGTCAGGACATGTTGGAAGTCATACTCAGGATGAATGCATCCTCCACTTTTTGAGGCTTTCCACTGAGGACCCATCCCTTGAGGAATGAGATGCTTCCCTTGGGCTCCTACCTACCAGCCTGTCCCCTTTCATCAGTCAGGAAACCCAGTCATGAGCACTGCTGCCTTTTTGGTATCTGGGGTGGACCCTCTGTGTGGCAGATGCTGCAACGAAAACATCTTTACAGGAGTTTTCGTGGATTGAGGACGAGGTTCCCCAGGAATTGGCTGAAGCTCATATCAAGGAAGTATAAGAAGTAGCTGGATCCCACCTACGGCCAGAGAGCAGCTGCATCTCAGGCATGGACCTGAAGAGCCAGCAGAACTTGAAGTAACTGAAGAGGGGAAAATGGAAACAGACCCTGATGGTCAGCAGCCTGAAAAGGCAGAGACCGAGGGGGAAATGAGATGGATGACGGAGAGAAAGCACAGGGCCGAGACAACAACAACAAAAAAAAACCAAGAAGGAAGAGGATAGTGAAGTTAGCGAGGAAACCAAATCCCAGGAAAAGGAGACAGAGAACAAGGAACTCAGTGACACTTGTCAAGAAAGAGAAAGTGACATTGGGGACAACAGAACAGAGCACATTTCTGAAAGGAACGGTAGCCACAGCCCCAGCAGCTGCTGTGCCTCAGCTGCCACCAAAGCCAAGCACCTGGCTGCTCTGGAAGAGAAAGATCAAGGTGGCTCTCCTGCTTGAGACCCAGGTGACGAAACTGGAGCTCACACTTGGGCGTGCTGAGGGCCCGGAAATGATCGGGGGCAGAAGGAGGCTTAGAACAGCGGCAGCACCTGCTTACTGGACGCCAGGATGTCCACGTGGAGCAGCTGAGAGCAGCGTGGGCAGAAGCCTTCACAGGGACGCTGGCACTCCACAGGGCCTGGCCCGGCCTCGGGGAGCAGCAGAGCACCCCGGCATGATGCCTTACCGGCAGTGCCTCTCCCCCCCGCCCACCCTCTGATGCAGCGGCAGATACCGCCGCCCCACCCGCCCCAGCCACATCACACCAGGCCCAGGTTTCATGATGCCTGGGCAGCCCGTGCCAAGCCGCGTGACTCCCATGATTACAGCCAACATGCACCCCCGCCTTGGGGAGTGGCCCTATTCATCTTAGGATCTCCGGTAACCCTCACAGACCTATGGGCTTGTCTCCTCCTTCTCCAGACCCAACCCCCTAGCCTGGAAGGTACGGGGATGTCCACGCCAGCGCCACTAGCTGGGTTGGGGACGACAAGGCTTACATCCCTCAGCTTCCTTGGGTCTCTTTCAGGATTTTCTTCTCACAGCCCCAAGCAGGAGTCCCATCTCCCATCTCTCCCCATTCTTCATGCCACCGTTCTCCATGCTCTGACACCCCTGCCTTAGGTCCTCAGCCAACGCTCAGGGGAAGCCTGGGTGACAGGGTGCCCTGGTCATCCTAAACGTAACCTGTTTCCCCTGTCCTGGTGTGGCATTCTGTCTCTACTATTTGTGCTCTCCTGCAGTGTTTTGCTTTGTCCTATGCCTCTGTAAATAATGTTTTATACTCATTATCTTTTTTTTTCTTTTTTCGTTTTTTTTTTTTTTTTTTTTTTTTTTTTTTTTTTTTTTTTTTTTTTTTTTTTTTTTTTGTCATTGCTTTAAAAGAGAGCATCTGAAATGAATAGGAACCAAAACATGGTGATGGGCAGGGAGAGTAGCCAGCGGGGACAAACCTAAGGCATTGCAAGTGACCTTATGTCTGCTTATCTGAGTTAAGAATGGTACTGATGGTGACATTTCATGAGGATTTTGCCACACAGAGATGCACCAGAATTCAAAACGAAGGGGGAAAGGAACTCCATTGATTTTTCTCCTTCATGTGGGCTGTGAGGGGCTCTGCCCTGCCTGGCAGATTCGCACCCCTTTAGTGCCTGGGAGGGGAAAGTACAGGCCTAGCACAGATGGCTCCCTCCCAGGCCCACAGGTTCTGCTTTCTCCGCAGATGGTTTGTTGGATGGGGGTGGGCGTTTCTGTTTTTCTGAAGGCAGTGTGAGCTCTGAGGGCTGGCATGTGGGGAGGCATTCCTTAGTTCCTGGGACTAGCCAGGAACGTTTTAGGGGCCAAGGGCCACCCAACAAATCTCCAGTATTCACTGCTTGTTGTATGCATTCTTTTCCTCCCTCTTAAAAAAAAAAGTGAGCAGATAGTGCTGAACATTTTAGCTCACAGAGCTTGGTTAGGATGGCTGAGGTGCTCCCCACGCTACCCCGTGCAGTGGCCAGGTGAGTGGAACTTAGTGTGCAGTGCACGCAGGAAATACTGGGAGGAGGACAGTGACACAGGATAAAAGCTGAATAATAGTCATATGGAACTTACACACTCATGACCACAGAGTAAAGACCTTAAGAAGGAGGACAGTCTATGTCTAAAGAAAGGGAGACAGGGAGATCTCCTACCTGCCCTTAGTAAAGGTTTGAATGTGAGAGCTTCAACGTTAGGATCACAGATTCATTTCTATTTCTAGTCTGTCTGTGAAAATGACTCATTCCATTTCCTGACATTGATATATTGATATTAATTTTACCGTCCTTGCCGTAAAAGTCCTTTCTGGGTGGTTGTCTTGGAAAAAACATAAAAAATAGTACCTTATTGTAGGGAATGGTGGTGGAGTAAAAAACAATTCTTAAGCAAGGTTCATACTTTTAAAATGTCCATCAAATTTACTTGAAATGACAATAACACCCAATCAATTTTTGAACAGTCGGAAAAACCGGCTACAGTGTATTGAATGTCATGTAGTTTCAGCAATTTGCTGGCTATGTCGAATTTTTGATGTTCCTCTTTTTTACCTTACTTTCCCACGTCCAGCCTCAGAGCAGCCCATTTTTTGTGAGAGGCAGGTTACTCCCTTTCATGTACAGCTACCTCAGAGGGGTCATTTGCTGAACCAAAAATAAAGTTTTTAATGACCTTGCTTTGCTGATCATGGAGATGATTAAATACCACCATTCTGCCTTCCTGGCTCTCTCAGAAAAAGACATGCTGCGGGAAATGCAGCAGCCCTGGAGAAACCAATCCTGCTCCAGCGGGCCATTTTGGCAGTTTATTCGCTAAGATTAAATGACGATAAATGCTCCCATGGAGAAAGTAAGTGGTGTCGTCCTGATTTTGTCTTCAGACTGAATAACTAGCTTGCTGAAAAATAGCCAATATTGGCTGCACATCTACAACAATATGCACACTCCTCCCATAGTCAGTCCCAAGTCAGGCCAGCCGTTCTGAGCTGGACTCATATTCCAAAGCCCAGCGAAATCCTCCGTTAAGATCTCAACAGCACAGTTACCCAAATCTGGTAGAAAACATGTAACTTGAGCAAAGGAATTGTCTACGTTGAGACTTCCTCACACTTCCTAGGTCATATTTCTCTAATTTAGCCGTAAAGATCTTTCTAGAGTGTCATTAAAATCATAAAGAATCAGGGTAGGTTTAACCTTCCTATAATAAGTATTTTAAACTACGCTGTGAGCCAATGCATTAGGATTATTAAATGCATGGCGGTGGGGGGGGGGGGGACTGTTCTTCTGTTTTTTAAACACACGCACACATTTCAAAACAGACATAGTAGTAGCCTCTCTCAGTCCTAAGGAGGACAATTACACCTTGACCAGAGAATTATCTTGTTATTTCCTCTTATAGGGTAAATACAGAGAAACAGAGAGCATGGAAGGGTTTGCACCACCGATGAGAATGGATTATACATCTGTGCATGTTGTCATTGTGTTTTCTCATACGTTTTTTCATTGGAAGAAGCATTTCAAAAGCGCCCTCTCTACCCCAAACCCTTTCCTACTTCACTGGCTGACCACTCAGCATCAAACCTGAAAAGTTATTGGGAGGGTGATTTGGTGTTTGAAAAGTAGATGTATTTTAAAGTTGAAAAAAGCAAAGGTTTTGCGCTTGTGAACCCGCTGACTGCCTTTTTAACGCCCCCCCCCCCCCACCGCTTTAACAGATGTTCTAAAGGAAAAATATAAACCTTTGAGTCGTGCAAAAAATACCTTCAAAGGACAGTGAATGAACTGATGGCAGATGGCTGTCCACAAGCACTTCAGCAAAGTGCTTTGTGTACAATCACCCGTTTTAGTTTTCTGCAGGTGTGAGACTTCTCCTCTGCCAATTCTTTGCTGTCTAATAAACTACAGAATTTTAAATGTTATTGTAAAATAAATTCTAAAGATCCCTTCAAAATAGAGTTTAAAGACTTTTTAAAAAGTAAATGTAAAAATACTTTTTAAATGAATCTAGTAGCTCTAAATGCTTGGTCCTAGACACTGAGGCAAAGCCTGTCTCGTCACCAGCTTGTGTTTCATTATATGAACACCTTTTATAAATACACACAGTTTGAAAATGTTCTCGCTGGCACATCAGACAATTAAACAGGTGGACATATATGTAACCATTGTACATATACGGGTTGGGAAATTATAACCTTTGGAGCATGTGCACATGATATTTGAGAACAACAAATAATGCGATCTTCTCACGCCAAAATAAATGAAATAGAAAATTGAAGGTACTGGCTTTTCAATGTATCTTCAAGGGACAGAAATAACTCTATTTAAACATCCCATCAACCCCAATCAGTCCAATTTTTGAGCCACACAGGACCCTTTTCCAACTCTATGACCAAGCTGAACAAATACCTCACCCTGAGCCCACCAAAGCAACAAGTTCCTTCTGTATGGAATTGTGATTTTTCTAAAGACGATTGAACCTTGGGTGTGTCTGCAGCTATAAAATTATAAACCACATCATGTTAGGGGGGATGTCATAATAGTCAAGAGCATAGATAGGCTCTAGCATCAAACCCTGATTCCAACAACTAGTACCTGCATACCCATGGGCAAATTAGCATTTCTACCCCTCCATCCCTTCATCTGAAACGGGGTTTGTAATAGTATTAGGTATATCATCCTCCTCGTCATCATCATTGGGACCCTAAGGGATTTTAATCTAAGAAAATGGATTTCAGCCAATCATAAAAACAAAACCGAAAAAAACTAATTTAATACCATCTGTATTGTGCCAGTTTCTATAATGACTCCAAATTCATGTTGGCACTCATGCAATTCTAGTAGACATAGTAATTACAAGTAACACTTACCTTGCCAGCCAAGCACTAACTACAGTGAGCATTTTACATGGATCATTTCATTTTATCCTCACAGTGACCTTGAGATGAGGTTATTATTATCGCCGTTCCACACATAAGGAAACTGAGGCTTAGAGAGTTTAAACAGTAGCCTCAGCTTTCTTAGCTAGTGAGAACTGAGTCTGTGACATGAATGCAGGCAGTCTAATTCCAGAGCAGTCAGAACCAAACTGCTATTAGTAGTTTTCTTAAATGAAAAAATATATATAAATGACATTTTCAACTAATAGCTAACTCAATTTTATTTCATTCCTAAAAGATGTTCATTAAATTATCATAATTTAGCCTGAGAACCAGTGAGCTTCTTAATAGCAGATTTCCATTTTATAGAAAACTACACTTCAAATACTCAAATTTCACTGGTAAAACTCAGAGAAGGAAAGAAGTCAAAATCGTTTACCTGCTACTTGAATTGATGGGAAGAAGTTGAGAGCCAGGAGCAGCCTGAGGATCATTGTGCCACTGGTGGGTCCGAGCTGCAGCCCCTCCTCCTGGAGGAGCCCTAAGTGTGAGGTGGGCTGAGGACGCACTCACCAAGGCCTGCGAGTCTCCGTCATCTGTCTGTGGCCACCCCCAACTTAACTTTGCTCGGGCACCTGATCAAACCACATGTCTTCAAACTTCAAGGCATTGTTTCACACAGGATATGCCATTGTTTTGATGACTTTAGATTTTTCTTTTAAAGGCATCCTTTTCTTGTCACTGAAAAAGATTGCCAGTCACTCTATGATGGGCCCATGAGAATGATTCTCCATTGTCCAGGGTCACAGCTGGGGAAAACTGGTGTGTGGAATCCAGCAGGAATGTAAGGATAGACAACCAAGGTATTCTAAAGGGCGGATAAAGCCTCTCACAGAGGAGAGATGGGGGTAGACGTACTGTTAGAGTTAAATAACAACGATAAGAATTACATTGAGGATTTGGGAAAATTCAGACCAGTGTTGAAAGCAGTCATAAATGTTAGGACTTAAACTCGTGTGTTAGACATCGGTAGCCCTTTGGAGAATTTAACACAGGCACCTTTGTTTACACCAAGCTCCTGTCTAGGAACTTTGAAAAGCACACCCTCCTTGCAAGTTCACAGCCCCCTGAGAAGAGGAGGTTCCCTAAGCAAAGGGAGAGTCAAATAACATCACATGTCCTGAGAGGGACAATAAAGTGACCAAAGGCCCTTTGGTATCACATGCTGTCTATGTCCCTCAAAGAATCACTCAATATTAAGGGACAGGCAGGAAGGGAGGCTCCTGAGCAGGCTCCCCAAGGCCGGCCCCACGCCCCCAGCCCTCTCCCTCTGGCCATGCCTTCTGCATTTGAATCTTTCCACTGGCGTGGCCGACTCTGCTTTCTCCTCGGGCACCTGACTCAGGCTCTTGTACTTGTGGGTTTTCTCAAAACCTTCCCCGTCATTTTTTCTGTTTTCCTGGACATCTAAGTTTGATACGATTACCCTAGATTTTGGTTTGTATATGTGAGAGTTTTGTTGTTGTTGTTTTTAAGATAATTTGTATTGCTTTCTATTCTGACTATAAAAGTAAGACATATTTCATATAAAAAATTTAGGAAAAGATACATTTACCTTTTTAAACATAAAAAAAAGTCACTAAAATTAAAATCTCCCATAATCTTACCACCCTGATATACTTTTAATTTTCTGGTCCATTGTCTTCCATGTGTTTTTCTATTAAGATTTTTACATATTTGAAGTCATGTTTTACTTATAGTTTTCAACAGATAAATGCTCTTATCTGTTATATCTGGAACATTTTCCCATGACATGTTAAATATTCTTTATCAACACCATTTGTAATTGATGAATATATGCTATCTTATTATTGTATCATAAATTATTTAAACATCCTCTAGTATTGTTACCAATTTTTGCTATTGTAAAATGCTACAGTGAACATCCTTGGTGACCTAGCTGTAAGTCCCACCCTCCTCACCTGCTGAATGACAGATAAAAATCTTCTCTCCTCATAGACCTCCTTTGTTCACATTTTCATTTTCTCACCAACACAGTCTTTGTGACCCGTCAATACTGACATATTTTTCTGCCCATTGGAGCAACGTATCCTTGAAAATGATTCATTTACACTTCTGAACTAAAGGGAAATAATGAAGTTAAAGCCCAGTCCTGGAGAAGATTCACTTCTAGTTTGACCCAGTATTCCTGGCTCTGACCCTCTCCCCAGTTAGGGGGACCTATTGCTACCCAGGGCCCTAATATCTTTCCAGGGACAATTTAAAGGAGGCCTACTGACCTTCTCTAAAAGAGTACCCCTATTCTGGAGCGACCAGACCACCCAGATCTAGAATAAAAGGCTCTGAAATTCACCAGAGAGATTGAGAATATGTACAGGAGAAACAATGACTTCCCGAATTTCCCTCTGACTAATAACAAAAAGCTAAGAAGAAAATAAATAACTACCTTGGAGCATATGAAAGCTAACTGTGGAACATCAAGCTAACATTATGTATGTCAATGCTTGGTTGAATCAAACTCAGCTGAAAAGAAACGGTGCAATTATCTGGTCTAACTCCTTGATTGTGCAGAGGAGCATGCTGAAGCTCACAGAGGTTAGTAAATTTATAGAAACTCACAAAATAATAAATAAGTATATTTGATTTTATAACTTGACTAAACATTATTTGGTTTTCATTCATTAGAATAAAAGGAAATACAAACATTGGCGTTTGCCTTCTTTTTTTATAAACATGTTTCACCCTAAAGAGGCCAATCATTTCATTAGGGTCCTTTCACATCTGCTCTTGAAATCCAATGGCATTCACATGTACTGAGAAGGGGAACAGATAGAGATGAAATAAAGGACATTAAAGCCATCAATGCAGAGATTACTGAGTCTCTACTATGTTCCCCATAATCAAGGTAGCTAGCATTTATGTAGCAAGAACTTCACATGCCTGATCTCATTTAATACTCACACAACTTGTAAAAAACATGCTGCTATGATCCCCACTTTACAGAAGAGAAAATGACTCTGAGAGAGTTGAGAAGTCTCCGGAAGCAGTGGAGTCAGTATTAGAATCTAGATCTTTCTAACTTGAACTGCTATGCCCTAATCACAGCACTATACTGCCTCCTTACTGTCAAGCCTCTCCAGTATTGTAAATTCCTGCAGGGCAAAAGAATAAGAAATGTGCATTATCTTTCTTTTGCAAGGCATCTAACATCTAGCCTGTGTGATTGGAATGTGAGAGGAAAAAGGGTTGGCTCCAAGATGCTGTGAAGACATAATCAAACTATGTTTCATAAAAATGCACCTGGATATTTCTGGAGAAATTCCAGAATTTTTTGAATTCACACATGATTTTGAAATTCATGGACATGTGCATTGTGATGAAATAAATGACCTTAATCAATCAATAAGTATACTGAAGTCCCAATTACATGACTTGTCAGAGAAAAATATAGTACAAATGACCAAATTCTCTGGGCTTTTTGAACATAATAGGAGTTATACTTGGGATTAAGAAACTTAAAAAGAATCTTGGGTCATGTAAAGTTGTGATATAATATTGTAATTTTGTGGTCTTTAATCTTGGCTCCTGGCAAGAGCTCCTAAAACCTCTGCAATTTCCTATCTAATAAAGGTTCTAAGAGCATTTTGTTTTTATATTTGGTTTTTGACTCAGTTTCTGACACAGAGCTCCTAAATGCCTTGGAATCTCCTGAGTAATGGAAGCATCTTTTTTTTCTAAGGAGGTGATTCTTGGTGAGCTCCTGGATAGCTTCAGGATGGGGTTGGTCATGAGAAAGACCAAGCCATGATTAGAAGCTTGAAACCTTTGGTCTCTCTCCCTATCCTCTAAACCTAAGAGGGGGTCATGGGAACACAATTTATAGCCAATCCATCAAGAAGTACAAATGACAACTTGGGACTTGCAATTGGCATCTGTAGGAGGGACATCTTGTGGAACTGAGCCCTTAACTTGTGGGATCTGACATTAACTCTAATCAAATAATGTCAGAACTGAATTAAATTGTAGGACAACCAACTGGTGTCAGAGAATTAGTCAGCATGGGTGGGGGGAGACTTTTGAGAATTCTAGTAGCTAAAAGCAAGGACTTGAAGTCCCACAGGCTTAGGGGACAAATCCCAGTTGGGCCATTTGGTAGCCATAAAATCTTAGAAAGTCATAATCTCAATTCTGCTTGTGTAAAGTAGGGATGAAAATAACTCACACAATAAGTTATTCATATCTCACACAATGTGTGAATTTCCTTAAGGTAGAAATAAGATTTAATAAATCTCCATTTCACACTTATTATAAAGGGCTGAGTAAATGTTTGTTGGATCAACAAAAATGGTTCATCTATAATAATAGAAGAGTAATATGCTAATTAGACCAGAAAGCCAAATGACCTTCCAGACGTCATTCTGGACGTCCTTCCGGATGAAGCTGCATCAGCAGGGTCTGAGACAGAGGTGGTTAGGGGCAATCAGGCAGGCAGGCTAGCAGTTAGAGGTGATTAAGCAGGCAGGCAAAGTGGTTAGGGGCAATCAGGTAGGCAGGCAATCCAATGGTTAGGAGCCAGCGGTTCTGATTGCAAGAGGGATGTCCAACTGCTAGTTTAGGCCTGATCCCTGTGGGCCTAAACCAGCAGTCGGACATCCCCCAAGGGGTCCTGGATTGTGAGAAGGTGCAGGCTGGGCTGAGGGACGCCCCCCCCCCCCAAATGTATGAATTTCATGCACTGGGCTTCTAGTTCAATGTTTGATCTGTTTGCATAGATTGATTTTATTTCATAGCATTAGTGCCACCAGAACTCTGTTTTAGAAATTAGCATAGTACCTCCTTGGTGCACAGTTCTTTTCACTGTAACTTACAACAGTATAAACTACAAAATATCATTGAAGAGTCTTCAAGAATCAAGCCATTCAAGATGGGAAACCCTTTGGCTAACTCTAATTAATATTAAGCAGGTCTACCAGGATAATATTTTCTTTTACCTAAATTTCGCTAGAAACTTGCCTTCATTTTAGTTTCTAATTTTCCATAAAGGTCTGTCATACAGAGGTTCAATTCTCACCTGGTGACTGTGGGAAAATAACGAAGCTTGGGATTCTCTCTTTGAGCTATGCAGTTGGTATGAAAAAGGTATTCATAAAACAGACAAAGACTGTTAAAAAAAAAAAAAAAGAAGTCATGCATATTATCACAAACCAGCAGAACCAAAGCCTGAAAAAAAAAATTATGCTGTGCCTAAAAGAAATGAAAAGGCAAGAAATAACTGCTGTATTGATCAACTAATTCCACTGAGTAAACAAATATTACAGAAAAATATATTTGCAGGAACAATCTCAGAGGTTTTATCAAGGATTACATAAAAAATATGGTGAAAAATAGCTTCAAACAATGACCTAAAAACCTTTTGACCACTTACAAAGAGAGGCAGGCCTACAGCTCCAAGTGGCAAAAGCAGTAGCTAAGACTTCCTGGAGGCTTCCTGTTGGCAGGTGTTGTGCTTGGCATTATGCCTGCATCATCTCATTTAATCTCCACAACACCCTTAGGAGGTTGGTGCTATTAACATCTCTATTTTATAGATAAGAGAACAGGAGCTTAGCCAGGTTAAATAATCTACCCACCATCACACAGTAAGAAGTAAAGCAAGGATTTAAACTTGATTCTGTCTGACTCAAAAAACGAATTCTAGATTAGAGCATCATGGTGGAAGTTGATACAATCCTGATCAACCAACAGCTGGAATATGTGATTGATAGTGCAGTGCTTAGGAACAAGGTTTTTAAAGAGGAATGCATGGTAGGCACATCTTCATATGAATTCAGCAAGAATTCTATGTGACTTGCAACATCTTCCTTCCATCGGGAGAATGCGGTTCTCATTGCTTCCCTGCTGACTCTGTACTCATGCAGACCCCATCAAGAGGAAGAAGCAAAATTTGTGTAGTTTTGACATCATCCTAGAGGAATTAATGCTGACAAGATCCTAGAGGAATGTGTGTACCATCAGCAAGATCCATCATGTGCCCAGGCAATGCTGATGGGAGCTTTAGGACAGTTTCTTGACAATGGGTTTGTTCACTTGGAAATCTGACAGAAAGCAGGACAGTGGCAGATACAGAAAACATCAATCACCATCATTAAAGACTGAGAAAGACGATTCCCAAGCAGACTCTGCCTAAACCACTGTGACAGTGTAAACTTAGAGGTCTTAGGGCCCAGAGGCGTTGTAATCAGGAAAGTCCACAGTGCTGATCTCAAATCCTGTTATTCTGAAAAACGAATGGTCTCGCAGAGCCATGTTCTTTTGGCGCACAGAAGACCAGCTGCCTGCTTTATTGCTGGCATTATACAAATACACCAAGGGCCCTGTGCCAGGCTGAATTCTTACTTTCTTGAAGCCACTGACACAGTTGGATATTTTCTAGAAATAGGAATGTTAATTAAATATGACTGGGGTTGGGAGGGCTAGGGAAGGAATGTATTTCACTCCACATCTTATATTGAACCTGATTTGACTCTCTTCTATTCCCTACTGTGCAATCAGTGGAATGGTAAACGGGCGACCTCTGACCTCTTCAGGAAGTGCAATCTTGTCCCAGCCTTGGGAAAACCATCATGCCTGGTTTTCATCCTTTCAGAAAAATTTTAAGGGCCCTTATCCCCTAAAGTGTATTTAGTACGGAAACTCCAGGAAATAAAACTGTTAGCTTCAACATTGCTTTCAATGGTGGCTCATGTTACTGAGCCCCCATGGGAGCTTTCTCACCCTCCCCTGTGCTGTATCTTCCTCCCCACCCCCCACTCTTCCAGCAGTTCCCACACTCACTGAGTAAGGAAGGTCATCTGAATACATCTGTCCGCATCTCCGGAATGCCACAGAGGAGTAACAGCTGTTGACCCCTGTTCCAAACACATGATCCTGTTTGTCCCAAAAGTAGTTTGGGTGAACTCCAGCTGATATATACAATCCCTGCTTCCTATGGAGACTGTAGAGCCAGGAGAGTATATTCCCCACACTTGCTTTGGTACAAAACAACCTGCTTTCACATACTGGGTCCTATTACTGCTAATAATAATGTTAGTAATTTTAATAATAAGTGTAGCTAAAATTCATTAAGCATTTGGTATATGCCAGATTTAGTACAAACCTAAAACATGCCAAGTTTTTAAGCCTTAACTTTTTCTTTAAGTTCTGGAAAATGTGGTTCTTTTCTTTCTCTCTAAGTCACTATACTTTCACATCATAACACACACACACACACACACACACACACAAAATATTGGAAAGAGAAAAAAAGCTGTACCAGATGTTACAAGAGCCCCATAGTAACAATAAGGAGCAAGATTAAAGAGGCTATGTCCTGAGGCAAGGTTCAGACAAATCCAGTATTTGTCTAAGAATCCATCCAGAAATAGTCATTTACACCACAATGCATGCGATGTCTTTTATGCATGGTCTTGAGGAAAATTCCAGACTAAACTTGTCCTCACGCATTTAGCTCCCTTTATATTACAGGCTGCTCGGTTTTGGAATGACTGCAACCTAAGTCATAATTTTCCTCATTGAGGGGCCAAAATCGACATTGAAGCACAAGGAAATCTCATCCACATCAGGAATCCAATCTGCACTGAACTCTCATGCTGTTGGTCACTGTATGTAATTTTCCCAGCTTTGCTGTGCCAAATTGTCATAGGACTCTTCTAGAAAATTTGGAATCATTTAGCAGGATTCAAAGTGTAACAAACAAGTGTAGGACAGTCATATAGGGTGATCTTGAAAATGCACTCATTCACTCAGCAAACATGCATTCAGTGCCCATGATAGAGAAGACCTATTCTACACCCCGAGGGTCTAGGAAAATTAAGGCAGTCCCCTTGACCTCCAAAAATTTAAGTCTGGAAGAAACACTGAAGAAAAAACCCCTAACTTACCTGGAGAGGTTCTCAGGGCAGGGAGGCTGGAATATGAAGAAGAAGCAAAACTGACCAGACTACAAGCAGGGACGCACGGGACTTTCCTTCCAAGCAAAGTATGTTCTATTTGCAAAAATCTAAAAGTTCTGAGAGGACCACGAGGAGCTCAGAGTGGCTGAAGCAGAAGGAACTGAGCAAAGCAAAGGAGGTGGCAGGCAGTTGGGGGCAATCAGGCCATGATAAGAAGTTTCCTTTTTGTACTGAGGACAATGAGAAACCCTCATAAGTTGGGTTTCTCAGCTGTGACAGATTTGGGAGTCAGCTTTGACACAGATCTGAGCTGCTGTGACAGATTCAGGAGGCATCAGCATGTGAGAACCAGGCTTTCAAAAAGGTTTCATTTTTGACATCAACTCCAATTGATTGATATCAGCTGCCTGAATCACAATGTTGAATGTGATTTCTGAGGCCTCATACTGGTTCAATGGGAACATGGGAAGGGCAAGGGGGAGGCTGGTCATGGCTCTCTGTGGCTCCCTGGTCAGGATTATTTAAAAAGCCATGAACACAGATCAGATGGCAGCCTGCTTTTCCCCCACCTGTCTCTTAAATTGTGGCATTTTTCCACAGTTGGGATTTGAGGAGGCCAACAGATTACTTCCTTCTCCTTGCTAATTCAGTTCTAAATCTAAGAAGGCAGGCTAAGAAAGAAAAGGAGTCATGCTAATGGAGATGCAAATATTTTAGATAGAAAGCTACCAGAGAACGTGGCTAAGATTTGTGGCCACACTGCCCTAGCCAGTTTTTCTCAGTGGATGGAGCATTGGCCTACAGACTAAAAGGTCCCAGGTTCAATTCCGGTCAAGAGCACATGTCTGGGTTGCGGGCTCAGTCCCCAGTAGGGGGCGTGCAGGAGGCAACCCATCAATGATTCTCTCTCATCATTGATGTTTCTATCTCTCTCTAGCTCTCCCTTCCTCTCTGAAATCAATAAAAATATATTTAAAAACAAAGATTTGTGGCCACAGCAAGCACCCTAGAGTTGGGTAGAATTACCTATCAGTCACAAGCATTGTTAGAAAAATGTGGGCCCCACCTACAAGGGTAGTCTTCACCACCAAGCTACCACTGGGCCCAGAGCAGGACACTAGCTCGCTGTAGGAAGACAGGTCCAAAAGGTGGGGATGAAGGCAGCAAGAGCCAGAGGGTTATGTACGGTCAGGGAAGGGTTTATTTCAAGTGGGAGAGACAGGTGAGCATGCTTTCAAGCTCCAGCCACGAAGACATCACAGAGAGAAAGACTAAAGAGATAAGAGAGAGAATAATGTCTCGGGGAAAGAAAGGAGATGACAGGAAATAGGCCTGGACATCAACTAATACCTCAGTATTAATTAAAAAGGAAGAACAGCCTTGGCTGGGTGGCTCAGTTGGTTGGAGCATCGTCTTGTGCACCAAAAGGTTGTGGGTTTGATTCTCAATTAGGGCAAGTATGGAAGCAACTGATTGAAGTTTCTGTCTCATATCAATGTTTCTCTCTCCTTCTCCCTCTCTATCCTCCACCCCTTTCCTCTCTCTCTAAAATCAATAAAAACATATCTTTGGGTAAGGGATTTGGAGAAGGAGGAGGAAGAGGAGGAGGAAGAGAAAGAGGAGGAGAAGGAGGGACCTCTTTGAGACTATCACATTTGTCTAGAAAAACAGAAGTTACAGCAGTTAGAGATTAGCGAGCATTGAAGAGGCACTTTTCCATTCACACGCATAGGCTCCTAAAAACCCTGTGTATGAGCCCTTCTCTTTGGTCCGTTTCATAGATGAGAAGACCTACAAAGCAGCAGGAAAGGACTGAAACACAGTTCCTCCAGCTCTGAGACTATGATCTTGGGAAAGTTGATTTCTCTGACTCCTTGCTCTTTGCCATTAAAGCATAATTTCATTAAACCATTGCTTCCGAAGGAGCTTCCACTAGACCAGTGGTTCTCAACCTTCTGGCCCTTTAAATACAGTTCCTCAACCATAAAATTATTTTCGTTGCTACTTCATAACTGTAATGTTGCCATTGTTATGAATCATAATGTAAATATCTGATATGCAGGATGATCTTAGGCAACCCCTGTGAAAGGGTCATTCAGCTGCCAAAGGGGTCGCCACCCACAGGTTGAAAACCGCTGCACTAGACCAAGTGATATGATGGGAGAAGTATCTTCAGCAACTGTTATTCATTCTGTTTGTGTGGTGGAGAGTGGAGGATGGTGGGGAGTATACAGCCTCTTGAGCTTTAAATTCTATTTCTAAAATCTCTTTGAAAGTGAACAAACACCTCTTTCAGCATTTCTTATCCAGGGGTGCCACCTCAGACCTTTGGGGAACCAGGCTGACTTCTCAGGGCTTGCTATGGCTGCTATGTCTCTGCCAGAAATTAGACTTTCTAAAAATAGCATCCATCAGGTGGTTTAGCCACGGGAGGTGGCAGACTGGCTAATGATTTGCCTTGTGCTTACAGATGTGCTCTCTGAGGACCCCAAGGCTACAGCCCTAGAGAATGGGGAAGGCTCAGGCTGGCTGAATGGACTTCCTGTAGGCCCTGGAGGTTAGAGTTTGGAGAAAATTATGTTTGTTCTTTTCCCAGATCTCTACTTAGCAAAGGTTTGTGGTAATGCATTCTTTGTATCCAAGATTGTGGGCATGTTCTCTCAGACCTCTCGCTCTTGGCTCTCTTGATTTATGACTCTCTTTTTATTTCTCAGAAATTCAGGCTCTGAATTGGTTTACAAACTGGATAAAAATATGTATGCTTGGGCACAAACATGGGGTTGACAAGAACTATTGCCTCTTCCCTTTTTCTACTCAGAATGCAAAATGCCTCCCAGGAAAGTGGACATGTGGAAGTCTGTCCCCACTATTCCTATTACATGAAGCTGGCAAGATGACCCATTAAGTCTAGTGGTTCTTAAGTTTTTTTATGTCAAGGACCTGTTTGGTCATCTGAGAACCTGCAAACCCCTTCCCACAATGACGCGTTGAAATGCAAAGGATAAAATGCATAGGACTGCAAACAAACCAGAGTATTGAAATGCAGTGTTCAGATCTTTTTGGAAACATGATATAGTAATATATGTGCTTTATTGGCACATTAAATAACAATATCTAGCTATGGTGTGATAACTACTATAATTCTGAAGTAGTGACAAGCATAAGTGATATTTTGAGATACCTGCAACAGCTATAATGTGATATGAAAATACCTGTGATTTCTACTGATGCTAAAATTACTATGGTTCATTGCCTAAATATATTGTTGAAATGCTAAATGTCAGTTGGAGAAGTTAGTGAAAATAAAGATATAATTTTTTTCCTGCCAAAGATTATGTCAGACCCCTGGTTAAAAACACCTGAATAAGCCCTAGCCAGTCTGAGCTCAGTGGATATGTGTTGGCCCTGTGGACTGGAGGGTTCTGGTTTGATTCTGGTCAAGGGCACATGTCAGGGTCATGGGCTCGGTTCCTACTAGGGTACATGCAGGAGGCAGCCAATCAATGATTGTCTCTCATCGTTGATGTTTCTATCTATCTCCCTCTCCCTCCTTTTTCGAAATCACTAAAATATATTTTTTAAACAAACCTGAATAAGCCATTACATCTGGCAGTTATCAGCATCCATCTACCTACATGTGGATTATACACACACACACACACACACACACAGAGCTTCTTTTTAAAAATATATATATTTTATTGATATTTTACAGAGAGGAAGGGAGAGGGATAGAGAGTTAGAAACATTGATCAGCTGCCTCCTGCACACCCCCCTCCTGGGTTGTGCCCGCAACCAAGGTATACACCCTTGACCGGAATCGAACCAGGGACCTTTCAGTCCGCAGGCTGATGCTCTATCCACTGAGCCAAACTGGTTAGGGCACATGTAACTTCTTAATGACATTCCAAAAGGACACTCCCCAGAGGTCTTCTATCCTGAAAGATCAGGAGCGGAAAGTGCAGAAAGCATTGCACACTTCAAAATCAGCATCTCTTTAGCCTCCACTTTCATTTCCAAGTACCAGCTGGGTGTGGATGGCCACTCCCAACCAGGGTTTTCTCATTTGGGCTTGAAACTTGGGCCAAAATCATATGGTGCTGAGATGAGACACAGCATACAGTGGAAGGCCCACTCTCATGTTCAGACCCCTTGCTCTGGATGATGATGTCAAACCCCCTGGTGATTCTGCAACTACCCCACATTCTTCATTTGATATTCTGTCCTTGATTGTAGAGCTGAAAATCCCTGGAGGACTTCTGCCACTTAGGGCACTCTCGCCCCTTCACTCATGCTACTGCAGATGCATGAGCACTGGTGTGTGTGTGTGTGTGTGTGTGTGTGTGTGTGTAACACCACTATCTTTTAGGTGTCTGGTCCTTCGCATGAGCTCTTTCTTCTGTCTGGAATGCTCCTCCTCTTCACTCTTCCCGAAGCTTTCTCCTCCACCTCTCCACCTGACAATCATTTCTGGCCACCTTATGTAATTTAGGTACTTCCCTTATTCCCTACCTCAATATCCAGGTAATTTTTCTTAAATGATCACAATTTGTAATATATATATATATATATATATATATGCTTTCATCCATCTCTTCCACTAGCAGCTGAAATTCTGAAGGGAAGGGTCCCCCATATCTGGCTTGTTCACCTCTGTATCTCAGCACCAGTGCAATGACTGGTATACAGAAGGCACTCAATAAAAATTTAGTGAGTAATAAACACTGTTTTTTATAATACAAAGCTCTATATCTGTAATGTACACACTAAGCTCTATATCAGAGTAGTAAGTAGGCAAAGTATGAGATGATGTATATTCAAAAGCATTCCTCTGTTTTATAGACCAGAAGTGGTATTCTCTTTGTCCTGGTTTGCCACCTGTTGATCCAGCTGCCACAGCTCACTGTACTTGCTATGCCAATCTCTAGCTACTGCTGTGGATAACTGTCCCTAACTTCTCTGCCTCTAGGAAAGATGGCAGTAGGAAGTATAAAGTTGTTTAATCTCTAGAACCATGAGGTTCAGAACCTCAGGGATGCTCTAATCCTGGCTGGCCAGGCCCTCTTTCTGGAAATCTCTCTCATCTTGGCATCATTGTACCAGGGAAGTCAATTCTGGGCTATTAGTTCCCTCCCTGGATTTCATTTACTTTGCAAGCCATGCATGCATCCTCAGATGACTAATGAGCATTGTATTCAGTGATAAGCCTATCACTATGGGCTAGGAAGACAGACAAAGGCAAATGAAGCATGCCCTCAAGTGGCTCAAGACAGACAAGCAAATTAACAACTTGTACAGGGGTAAGCTTCTGCTTTTACATTGATTGGAACAATTCTGTAAAACTATTTAAATGAACCAACATAATAAGGGCACACAAAGATATGTGTATGTGTATGTGTACCTTCATATTTGCCATCTCTCACAAGATCCTGAAAGTATCAATTAGAAAATTAATCTCCCTCCCAAAGGCACATGAACCAGACTTTCCCATTCAACACAATTACTGTTGCTTTAATGGAAAGGCTGAAGCTGCTGCTCTGTCCAGCCCAGTAAGCACAATGGAACATTTTCCTTAGGATTACCTCACTCCCAGTGACCCACACAGGAAATAATTATTTTGGTAGAGTCGCCAGTAAACAGTGAAACACACTTACTTGAAAAATAAGCTCTTTTTGACCCTGCAAGACAGTGGCTTCACAAACATAGCTGAACCTAGTTTCTACCCAAATTCAACAATTTTGTACATAAATGGTGCCTTATTCTTGGATTGTGGGTTCCCAGACCCAGGCCAAACTTCAGAGTTCTGCCAAAAAACCCACTGCAAACAGTGGTTTCCTTGTATTTCTGGCTAAAGAAGAATGTGGCATCAAAGAAAAATTATATTTCTTTCCTGGGATAGAATATGGAAATTCCATTGATGTCCTAGCAACAAGTTCAAACACTGTCCTCATGTCTGAGGAAGCACTCCTGCTCCACAGACATCAACCACAAGGAGAGCCAGGGGAGCATGGCTACATTGGGAGTAAATGAGAGTTCTGGACAGGATTTTTGAGTCCAAGTGAAAAGTTTGGGTCTCCACTCCCTATTCTAGTTGAGCCTAATTTCAGAGCCCTTTGTTTTCCTGGGTAGCCCCCAAAGGTAGCAGCACCCTAAGTGGAAGGAAGCTACAGAGCTCTGGGAGGAGTAATGTTACCCATTGAGGGAGAGGAGTTGATGTAATAAGGCCATATTGTCAACTAAAATTAACTTTATTCTACTGAAAACCAAAGTCAGTGAAGAGTAACCTAGGACCAGAGGGCTACATGTTAACTTGGAACTTCTCTGTGAGTTCCTGTGGTCACGCCAAGAAATACACTGTGACTAGAGGGAGCTTGGGAGGAGCTGATCCTGTCCCCTTCTTGGGTCATTTTGGAGAGAGACTCACTGACTTGAAAGGGAATAGAGAATTCTTGAGGAGGGACTTCCCAGAGATGTTCATTTCTTAAGGAGGAAAGACTGAGGGGCTCTGTGCTGAATGGATTGGAATACCACCTGGTGTTTACACCAAACCACAGGATGTGCTTAACATCCTGGCATGAATGGGCCGTCACTGGGCGGCAGCAGACAGCTGTTTACAGTACCCAATCTGGTCACACAAGCTCAATGATGCCTACTGTCCCACATGATATAAAAACCAAATGTATGGGTATTCAGTACCTCAAGGATAAGCTGTGAGAAATGGGGTCAAATCCAAACAATTCCCACCTAGAGGAATGAAATAGAAATGTAATTGGTTGTGTGTGATTAGCAGAAATTGTGGTATATTACTACTAAGTTACGATAAAGTCATAACCAAAAAAGTCTTTGAGGTGAGAAAATCATCTTCATTTGATATAAGACCTGCAAACTATAGAAGCATAGAAACTTAACGGATGTCACAGCTGTGTTTGGTGAGTCTATAGAGCATATGCATCATGGCTGATGCAATTGACATACATACACACATGCATAGACAGTATAGGACAATAGAATCTTAACAGTGATTTTAATCACAAAACGATTCCAAATTCCAATTTAAGTCTCTCGTCGGGGAACATTAGGATGTCCTCTTCCTGTTTCTGCCTTGTCCAAAAACTAGAGCAGAACTCTTGGAGGAGGGCCAAGATGTCAGGAAGAAATTATTTTAAGTGCTGTTATGCTTGGGAGGGGCAGCAGGGCAACATGAATTGAGCTCTCTATCTGAATCCATGTATAGTAATAATAAATCAAACCCCCAGAAGACTTCAATTTGTTAATTTCTGGCAATAGACAGAGGAAATTACGCAAATGTCACACACATAGGCCTGTTTAGTCACTCCTTCCTCTGTACTCTGTACATCCCTCTATTAGCACTTACCTCATTCATTACACTGTAATTATTTGTTCACAGGCCTGTCTCCATCACTGGCCTATGACATGGGAAGAAATTAAGAACCCTAGCTCTGGAGCCAAACTGCCTCGATTTGAATCCTAGCTCTGCCACCCATTCCTGTGACTCTGAGCGAGTCCTTTAAACCTTGCCAAACCTCCGTTTCTTCTGCTATAAAATAAAGTTAGTAATAGTATCTGTCTCTATGGGAGCTGGGAATGTTCTGTGAGAAATGAATACAAACATGTCCTGCCTTGAGGAACATCCTCAGTAACCGTTCACTGTTCTTGTTATTACCATGTGGGGGAAATCACAGCCTATTCATCTTTGCATTGCCAGCATCTATAGGATGTCTACTGCTGAAAGCATGTAAGTTGAGTGAACCAATGAATGAGAAAGTGAGATGGAGAAAAGACAGTCCCCTCCAATGCTCTTCCTTCACTCTGCCCCAAGTAGTAGAGAGACTTACTCGCCTGATACATTTGGGAAGAATAAGGATGCATATGTGGCCCAGCATGCATATGTGGCCCAGCCTCATCTTTCCTTTGGGCATGAGTTGCTCTCCAAGGGCACATGCTGGACTTTACACTCCCAGCTTTGCCCTGGTAGGTAGGCCTGCTCTTTTTTCCCCCATCTTCCTATGAAAAGAATGGGGTGGGGGGCAAACTGTCCAGAGGAAGCACACATTTTCTACTTTCCTCTAGAAACAGGTTCTACCATATATAGTTTGGTGCCATCTAAGACCAGGTGGAGAAGACTGTGAATTGTGTGATTAACAAAACAAATTCAATTTTCCCTCCAACCTAACTTGATCCAACATACACATGGTAGTTTAGCTTCTGCCTGCCATTACGTGGAGTATTCCTCAGTATATTCTATTTATTGAGCCCTCTCCAAAACCCTCACTGCGGCTCAATTTAAAACAATAATAACTTTTCCAGATTTTTCTAATTTTTTAAATTTTAATAAAATGCTCCTCTTGGAAGAAACTGAAAGTACATGAATTTCTAAAGAATTGAAGTGTTAAATAACTAGGATGCTGGTTATTCTCCTTTGTCCTCTCCAGTCCTATACTTGGCCTTTCTCTTCTTTGCTGTACCTTGAGAGGTTGACTTCTTTGGCTATATCATCAGGGCTCATTGCCATCTGGCTTCCAGGTGGGTTCCACAAGTTAGAGAAAACTGAAGGATGGGAACAGAGACCTGAGTATTTACTCTGCTCTCTCCCTGACTGTGGTTTCTTTCCTCGCTGATAGCCACAGCTCTTGTTAGATGCTTCCCTCTCATGGCAATAGCTCCTGCTAGATTCCCTAACACCGCTCACTCTCCTTGTCCCTTCAGGACTAGCAGCAGTAACATTGCTAATACCCACAGTGCTTCATCATCTTGTTGGTTCCCTTAACCTTGCACACACCCCTGTTAAGAGTCTGTGGGAGCCCCTTTTCACGTCCTGCGTGGTCCAGGGTTCCTGTTCAGGGTTCAGGTTCTGGAGAAGGCCGCACACAAAATGAAGAGAGAAACGAGAAAGAATTAATTTGGGAGAGGGGGAACCAGGCTGGAGTTCACCTCTAGTGGGAGAGATTGCCACTGCTCTGGCCTTGCTCATCGCTTTTTATTCAGGCTATGGGAAACACCCATATCCTTTAGGCAGGAAATTCCAAGCAAGAATTTACATGTGATTAACAGGTGGAGGTTGCTTTAACTAACAATGTTTTAACTTAAACAACGGGTGCATAGCTCTGACCCTTCAGAGCAATTAAAGTTGGTGAAAATGATCAGTTTCCAGCAAGAGTCCTTTAGTTAAAGTCTCCTCAAGTAAACCTTTGAATGTGCCATCTCTTTCCCATTAGGACCCTGATGGAAATGAAGTTTGAAAAACTAAAGAAAGACCCTATTGGAGATGGACATTGTAGCATGCATAGCTTGATATCACTAACCATTTGTCCCATTCAAAAATAATTACCCTTATTCTGATGACCCTTCACGTAGAATCTGATAACTTGGCTTTCCCTGTTCTAGCAAAGGAAATAGAAGACCCTGGTCAGACTGGTTCTCATGACCATTCAATATCTCATCTCAAATCAGTGAATTGTTATTGTGCTTCATGAAAATAGTGAATGGAAAGTCAAAAGGAAGTGGAAGCGGAAGAATTAACTGGGTTTACTTTTAGTTCTATGGAAAAAAATCACAAGCTTAAAGGGTTGACATTGTAAGATAAAGAGCTCTAAGATCAGGGTTCAAAGATAAGGACTCTGAGGTTTACCAGATACAAGCTTCTGAAAACAGTTTACTTGGAGGCAAACTCAAATTTTGTGTTCTAATTTTCTAATTGATTTTCATCTGCTCTTTTATATCTTAATATAGGCAATTGCTCACAGCCTCAAAACTTCAATGTAAGAATGAACTCTGGCTCACAGAATAACATCATTAGAGATTAGTGCTTTGAGAGAATTCTAAAAGGCAGTAGCCAAACTATAATTACTTTACTATGGAAAACGTGAAAAACACAAAAACAAAAATTCACAGTCCAGCCGGCTGATGTGGCTCAGTGGTTGAGTGCCGACCTATGAACCAGGAGGTCACAGTTCAATTCCCAGTTAAGGCACATCCCAGGGTTGCAGGCTCAATCCCCAGTAGGGGACGTGTAGGAGGCAGCTGATCAATGATTCTCTCTCATCACGGATATTTCTATCTCTCTTCCTTTCCTTTCCCCTCTGAAATCAATAAAAAGATACATATTTTAAAAATCCTTAGTCCAGTATTCCAAACCTTTCACCATCTAAAAACCACCATACATAGTAAACTCAAAACACCAAAAACACCACGCCCCTTCCTGCCATTTGGTCTCTGCTTATCCTATGACCCACAACCTGAAACACCATCCCTGTCCTTTCTGTCTATCCCAATGTCACTCTTCAGCCTTCAACACCCTGACACAACCCCATTCTTCCACAACACTTTTCCCTGATGTGCCAGCTCACAACTGTTCTCTGTTCTCTGAGCACCTTTAATACTTGTCACTTACGGAGTCGTATTTCACTCTTTATTCCCTGAACCACTGACTGTTTCCCTCCAACCTTATTCTTGGGGTAAATTCTTGGTGATTTTAATATCTTTTCCAACTGGAGGCTTTATTTGGGAGAGAGGAGGATATTTAATATTTTAATTGGCTGGGATTTTATTAAAAGTATTAGGTTGTCACTGATTAATAAAATTATACAAGTTTCAGGTGTACAATTCTATAATACATCATCTATATATCATATAGCGTGTTTACCACCCCAACTCAAGTCTCCTTCCATCACAATTTATGTCCCTTTTACCTGCTTCTACCTCTTGCCACCCCCCTTTCCCTCTGATAATAACCTTACTATTGTCTGCATCTATGAGTTTGTTTTTCTTAATCCCTTCACCTTTTTCACCTAGCCTCCAGCAACTCTCTCCCCTCTGACAGCTGTCACTCTGGTCTCTGTATATGAGTTTGTTTCTATTTTGTTCGTTAGTTTATTTTGTTCATTAGATTCCATATATAAGTGAAATCACATGGTATTTGTCTTTTTCTGGCTGGCTTATTTCCCTTCGCATGAGACTCTCCAGGTCCAT
The DNA here is from genome assembly GCA_004026665.1 of Murina feae. Lineage (NCBI taxonomy): Eukaryota > Metazoa > Chordata > Mammalia > Chiroptera > Vespertilionidae > Murina > Murina feae. Next base: position 25,986 of record PVJC01002480.1, on the reverse strand, counting down.
TCATGCTGTAGTAAAAGGTAAGGTTTCCTTCTTTCTATGGCTGAGCAGTATTCCATGGTGTCCATATAAATTTTCAGAATATTTATTCTAGTTCTGTGAGATACACAATTAGGGATGTTTTCAACAATTATTTCTTCAAATATATTCTGAGTCCCTTGCTCTCTCTTTTCCTGGTAGCCCTATGATGCAGATGTTATGTTTCATGTTGTCCCAAAGTTCCCTTAAACTATCCTTGGTTTTATTGTTTGTTTTTTTGGAGTTTTGTGTGTGTGTTGTTGTTGTTGTTTTTCCTATTGAGTTTTGAGAGAGAGTGGATGAGAGAGAGAGAGAGAGAGAGAGAGAGAGAGAGAGAGAGAGATCAAATCTGCAACCCTTCAATGCGCAGGCCGACACTTTAAGCACTAAGCAACACCAGCCAGAGCCTATCCTCATTTTTTAAAATTCTCTTCTTTTTGCTGGTCTGAATTGGATGTTTTCTGCTACTTTGTCTTCCAATCACTGATTTGATCCTCTGCTTCATCCAACTTAGTGCTTTTTATTCATTCTATTCTGCACCTTTAACTCCCTGGACCTCCTCTATCATGCTCCCATTGCAAATTGCAAGCCTGGCTACATCCAAAGCTCTACGTTCTTTGTGCCTGTACTTGAACATGGCCAGGTTCCATCCTACCACCACTTGGTTCTTGATTTAAAGTTGTGACTCTCCTTGTTGACTCTTGTGAAGCATTTAACTTTGGTTCTGTAGAAACAACAATCCCTTCCTTTTTGCATTCAGCCTACCTGTGAAAAGTATAGTATAGTATAGTAAAGTATAGTAACAAATGCAAGTGGCGTTAACAGGTTGGGAATAAACCAAATGGACTCTTTGTAAGCATATACTAGTACAGCAACTGGGAAGAAGAGAAGCATGGGTAGCCTTCTAGCCTAGGGTGTTCAAAGTGTCATGGACCTCGGCGAGGATGTATAACAGAGAGCACGGAGAACCTCTACTAATCTGCCAAGTTTGTTAACTGGGGGTCAGGAAAGAGAGTGTGTATAGTACACGTACACGTGAAAACTATGGGTTCTGAAAATAAAAATCTGTAAATGACATTCTGAAAATAAGCAAAATGGGATTTACCTCCTTCTACTTCTCCATTGACAACATGAAGAGTCAGTTTTGACCCAGATTTATTGATTTATTAGTAGAGTAAAGCTACTGAGAAAGAAGCCTGTCAATTTGCCTCAGACTCTTTCATCATTTATTAGCCATTTTGGCTTTATCCCATCATAGTCATTTCCTAATTGATGCTATAACATAAATATCAAATTCTTTAAGATTAAGAAGCTTCACCCAGAAGTAAATTATCTCCTCTGTGCCAAACAAAGATACCATTATAAGCAATGTTTCTCAACCATTTTTTTTTTCATTATTGTCTTTCCCCTAAGGAACTTTTTTTCTAATCCTTCCCTGACCATGAAATGTTAATATAATAGGAATATTGTGTATCTGATTGTATACTGCACATCTATACTATATATATTAAGAAAGTAGTATTACACACACACACACACACACACACCAATTGTCTCCTCCTTGGAGACAATTATCACCCTGCTGAAATTGCAGGATTTAGGGCATCCTACATAGAATTCATTTTTTAAATAAAAATTATATATTTAAGGTATACAACTTGATGTTTTGATATACATAGAATAGTGAAGTGATTAGTACAGTCAAGCTAATTAATGTTTCATAGTTACCTTTTGTGCATGTGTGGTAAAAGCACCTGAAATCCACTCTCTGAGCAAATTTTCAATACTCTATGTAGTATTGTCAACTATAGTCATCATGCTGTGAATTAGGTCTCTAGACTTATTGACCCTACATAACTGCAACTTATACACTTTGACCCACATCTCTCCACTTCCCCCACTTCCTTGCCTCTGGTAACCACCATTCTCCTCTGCTTCTCCTACACCATTCTTATTTGGCTGTTATCTGACAAGGGGAACACAGGGAAAATGGATTTCGGGAAGTGGCCTGCCTTCGTGGTGAGACTGCCAATAGTGGTTCACACTTCCATTTTTTTCATTCTTTTATTCTATCTTTCTTAACTTGCTATCTTTATTCTTATCAATTCAGCTCATATTTTTATTAAAATGGTAAGCAACTGAACACGAGACTAGGACTAAAGATTTTCATCAAGAATAGCACAATATTCACCAACAGTTGCAAATAAGCCTTTCCTTTTCAGATTATTAGCAGTGTCCTTGACCTAAGAAATGAAATATTGTGAAAAGTAATCTTCAGTATTATACCATTCATGTGCCCACTCAGCTCCATCATTTTTTTTATCACCAGTAGCATATGTCATTAATATTAGCAACACAGCCCAGAGGTTCACATGGTATCATTCAGGAAAAAGGAGATATGCATAAAGGAAAGGGAAAAAGGTAAACAAGAAAAGACTAGAAAGAAAAAAATGCTGAGGGGGTTCTTCTAGTGTAAACATGTCAAACTCACGACTGGTGGGCCACATACCTCTAATGCAGCGGTTCTCAACCTGTGGGTCACGACCCCTTTGGGGGTCAAACGACCCTTTCAAAGGGGTCACCTAAGACCATCCTGCATATTAGATATTTACATTATGATTCATAACAGTAGCAACATTACAGTTATGAAGTAGCAATGAAAATAATTTTATGGTTGGGTCACAACATGAGGAACTGTATTTAAAGGGCCAGAAGGTTGAGAACCACTGCAATGTATACCTATAAATTGCAAAGGGAACTATGAAATATCAACTTAATAAAGTGTGTTATCCTACTATATAAAAGAGGTCAGCTTGCTCCTCCAGGGTTCACCTTCTAATACTGAAAAGTAAATCTAAGTTATTTTCTTAGATCTGGAGCCAGAAAAAAAAAATACGTTGTGCTGTGTACAATTATTTCATGAGTAATCTTTCTGACATTTGGAGAGCAGTCCAAATGACTGATGCTCTTATTTTCTCCCTCCTGTATCTATTTGTCTTTTCATATTCTTAATGTGCAAGAATATACACCACTGATCATAGATATCAGAAATTTTTTAGAATTCAAAAACTTTCATGCAAAGTAAGGTTCTGACTCACTATCAAGACCATTGAGAAATAACTTCGGGGGAATCAGACTGGTGTTTACCAAAGAGAAAAGTGTTTTTCCATAAGCAATTGATCCAAACCAAGCAGCTGAAATATCTATAATAAATACCTTTTTTTCAAAATTTCCTGCCATGTTCAGCTAAAATTTTTTATTTGAATATTTTTATCTACATTGTCTCTTTTGATAGAGTTAGGAATTAGATACTTGAGCGATCATTTATATAAAGTCTGTCTTCCTCCATCAGACTGCACACTCCACAAGAACCAGTGTCATGTGAATTTTGGTCACTATTACATCCCCATGACAAACACAGGGCCTCCACACAATAGATGCTCAATAAATGTATTAAAATTTGAATAAATTGGATATAAGAAGATATATTTTGATATAAGACGTTTCTAAATGCAAAATGATGTTTAAAAATCATGTTTCTTCAGACTGCTAAATTACAGCAACAAGGACAGGGACGTTGGGGGGTGGGGTAACAGAACAGCCAAGGGACTTTTATGCATGCATTTAAGCATAACCAATGGACTCAGAACACTGGGGGGTAGGGGAGGCAGGGGGAAGGGCAGGGGAAAAAAGAGATATATGTACTAATATTTGTCAAGCTGCATGTAATAAAAAAAAAAGTTAAAAAATAAATAAATAAATAAATAAAAGGACTGAATTTTTTTTAAAAAATCATGTTTCTTTTATTCATCTATCTTGATTTTATTGTTCACTCATCAGAGAGCTGTAATGTGCCAGAACAGAAACCACTAAGATATAATCCCTAATCTGAAGAGATTCACAATCTAAAGGAAATGACAATTAATCATAATATAGAGAGATATGAGAAATAAATATCTATGTAAGAGGTAGAGAAAGAGGTAGCAATCCAATTGTTTTCTGTTGAAATCAGAATTTTCTCTCTGACAGATAACCATAGAAGCATAGAAAAAATGAAATATTTAAACTGAACTTTTGTTTTGTTTTGGTTTTGTAACAGTACCATTGAAAATGAAGCCAAACTAAATTGGGGACTTTGTCCATGTAACCATTTTCTGTTCTTGCCTTGAACATCACTCCTCCAGAGAAATCTCTGATCCCTCTTGACATACACACACACTGGGGTAGGATTCCTGCCATATACCTTCCACTAGAGTGGGAAGTCCCTGAGGCTAAAGAACATGTCGACCTAGTATACTGACTATTACAGATCTAGAGCCTAGAGCTGTCCCTGGCACATACTAGGCGTTCCATACATGTTTGATGAAAAAAATCTCCCCGAAATACATTTGTTTTTCTCTTTTCAAACCAATATATCTCATTTTTTCATTCTATAAAGAGGAAAAAAATCCCTTTTTAAATACTGTTCTTTGCCCTTTCCTTCAAAATGACTGTTTCTCTAATTTTTCCATGCATCGTCATTGAATATCTAGAAGTAATTTTCATTTTATGCATCTACATAAGTGGAGAATTGAACCTGAAGACTATATCTGAGGCTGTTGGCCTATTTGTAGACTTCCAGAATAGGTTCCCCACAGCTCTTATTCACACAATTTCCAAGAGATTTGGGCTAAAGAAGAGAGACTTTCTTCTGGAAAGTAGTTAAAGATTAGTTGTTCTCAGGGGAATAATGAAAGATCAGCATTCACTTTCTGTGCCCAAAATTAATTCTTACTCCCTACCTTCTCTAAAGGGAAGAGGGAAAGAGGAGCAAGATCTTGGTTGAAGGCTTAAAGTGTTCCAGATATTTAGAAACAGAAACTGAGATGCCATGAAAGAGCCTCCAGTCCTAAAGCATCCAGTTCTGAGGTCAGTGAATCCTCAGATTTGGTGCTTCCCCAGGGCATCTGGCTGCCAGAGAGAGATATTTTAAGTCATGGCAAGGCCATGTGGCAACCTCAAAAACCACACCCTTTGAATATCAGCTTCCTCCATCAACAAGTCTGAGATGGTGTAAGAAATAAAGGCAGTGCTATGGGGATAGACTAGTAGGTCCCATTGAAATGCTGTTGCCTTTAAAAAAAAAGATTAGTAAGTTCCTTGTATTTTTATTTACTAAATGTTCTTCTAAAAACTGAAAAAGCCCAATTTAGATGTTTTCAAATGTCCAGATGTGTCCTAGATACAGCTTAGATGTCAGGACGAGATTTGAATTGACTTAAATATGAGAGGTTTTTTCACTACAAAAATATCTCTTCTGAATTATATAGTCTTTCTCATGACCCTTGGAGGAAATAGGGGAGAAAAAGTACATTTACTAGGTGTATCGGTTAATAATGCGGATTTTGTAATCACAGAAAACATGATAATTTCAAGAGAAACATCAAAAGTGCTTTATTCAAAGTAATATCCATCGCTAGTTACACATTTCCTCCATCTTTCAGGTAATGTGTGGATACCATTCCAATAGAACTTTTCTTATTTTGAGACAAACTATTCAGAGACCCAATTTTCCACTTGTTCCTACGTTTTGAAGTGCTGCTCAGAAAGTGCGTGTGCCATCGACGGGAACAAGTGGTAATCTGAAGGAGCGAGGTCTGATGAATACAGCGGGTGGGTTCATACTTCCCAGGCAAGATCTTTTAACCTGTCTTTAACTGATTTTGAAGTGTGTGATGGTGCGTCATCATGAAGCAAAATTACTTTGCCGTGTCTTCTGGAACATTCTGGTCATTTCATGATCAAAGCGTGGTTCAAATTGATTATTTGTTGTTGGTAGTGATCAGTATTAACGGTTTCACTTGGTGTTAGAAGCTCATACTACATCACACTTTCCTCATCCCAGCAAATGAAGAGCATTGTCTTCTTTCAGAAGCAATTTGGCCTTGCAGTCGATGTTGATGGCTGTCCTGGATCAATCCATGATTTTGTGCATTTGGGGTTCTGAAAATAAATTCACTTTTCATTGCCATTCACAATTTGATGCAAAAAAGACTTTCTTTCATGCCATTGAAGCAACATTTTACCAATGCCTTTTCAGTTTTCCATTTGTCTTTCGTTCAGTTGATGTGGTACCCATTTTCCTTCCTTTAAAATCTTTCCCATTGCTTGCAAATGATCAGAAATTAATTGCTGAGCAATTTTTAATCTTTCTGCAAATTGTTTTTGAGTTTGACATGCATCTTCATCCAATAATGCTTGTAATGGTTGGTCTCCCAACTTTTTCGGTTGACCTGGATGTTCTTTGTCTTTCACATCGAAATCATCACTTTTAAAGCATTTAAACCAGCGTTCACAAGTATCTCGAAATGGAGCATGTTGACCATAAACTTCCTGAAGTATTCAGTAGCACTTTTCTTCAAAATAAAGTAATGAATTAAAACTTCCCGCAAATGCTCTTTTTTTGGCATGAAATTTGACATTTTAAGTGTAAAGATTTCTATGATGTTAACACCTTCAGAAAATTTGACATATGAAGTTTTGAAGCTTGTCAATATAACAAAATAGCATACATATGAAAAAGCATATATATCAACATATGTGTAACTCCATCTATTGAAAAAAATCCACATTATTAACCAGTATAGCTAGTGAATAAAAATATAGATTTTTGTTGATTCCGTTAACAACATATGAAAGGATGTTATACTATTATATGCCAATTGTAACAACTAATACACCAAAAGGCTGCGGGTTTGATTCCCAGTCAGAGTACATACCTAGGTTGCAGGTTTGATCCCAAGTCGGGGCGTGTACAGGACAACCAATCCATGTTTCTCAATCACATTGATGTTTCTCTTTCTCTCACTCCCCTTCTTCTCTCTCTAAAAGAAAAAAATGAAAACATATCCTCAAGTCTTATATTATAAACATCTTGGGGACAAGAACCACTCTTGAACTCACTCCCAGAATATAGCACACTCTTCTATATAGAAGAAGAAATAGTAACTATAAAATATACATAGTTGGTCCATTTTTAGGATAAGGAAGCATGATTTTGTTTCATGGGTATTTTATTTTTCTTCTTTAAACTAAAGGGGTTGCTTGTACTAATAGTATCAGACTCACATATAGAAAGACAATTTATCTAGAATGTGCAAGCAAAATCTCCCCTCTCCAAAGAGCTTGAGGACCAGCAAATATAGGATGATTCAGTTTAGTAGATTTTGATATTGCATATTTCTAATTTTGCTTTAGTTAGAGACAGATTTGACCACTCCCCACTTTCTTTTAATGATTTGCTGTGAATAAATCCTTGAAGAGTCATATAAACCATGCCCATCCTCAAAATATACCAACTCTTCCATTAAGTCCAGGATTCCCTTCCTGGACTTAATGGAAGAGTTGGTATGTTAAGTCCAGGAAGAGAATCCATTATCCTAGTGTCCTTATATATTATGGTAAAGGCTATCAAAACATGAGCCAGTATTCACAATGCCTAATAAGAGCCTTACTAAAATAGTTTCCTCTCTTTTGCTACTTCATGTGAGAGAGAGGATATCTGATCATGAGCCAAAATCTTGTTGGCTTGAAGAGCAATCCTTGCCAGGGATCCCAGGTCAGGAATAGATTATTACTGCTACATCTGTGGCAGGCCTTCAAGAATACAAAGCCATAAAGGACAGATTAGTGCCAATTATTTTTTTTAATAATGCTAAATGTGTTTAGGCATCAGAACTAAAATCTAAGAGTCAGAACCTAAGTCTTAAGGGTCCAATTCTTATTTTCTGTAACAGAAAAGTAAGTTACCCTCCAAGTAAAACAATCTCCTGTTTTCTGAATCAGTGGTTCTCAAAGTATGGAGTCCCCAAATTAGCAGCATTAGCATCACCTACGAACTGGTTAGAAATACAAATTATCAGGCCCCATCCAAGACCTGCTAATGTAGACACTGGGAGTGGGGCCCAACAACCATGTTTCACAGGCCCTCCAGGAGATGCTGGTGCACAGTACAGTTTGAGAACCACTGCTCTAGACTAGACCAACGTGTGGTGTGTGGACCAGGGCATCAGCATCCCCAGAGAACTTGTTAGAAATGCAGACTCTCAGGCCCCACAGACCTACTGAATCTGGAACCACATTTAACAGGATGACCAAGCAATCTGTATATACATTAAAGCTTGAGCAGCAACATCAAGGATGAAATTGAGAAAATCATTAATCGGAATAAATAAATTAAATAAATAACAAGTACTTCTTCCTCATTTAATTTACTTTCCTCACCACTCTCAGTACCTGGTGGACCAGGTATTACAACTTCCATCTCACATGTGAGACACAGGAGACTGGATGATCGGCCTGATGTCACAATGTCAGCAAGCAGAAGAGCCAGGACTTAAATACAAGTAATTTGACTCTGAAATCCAGGCTCTTAGTCACCAACAACAACTATTCTGCTTATAACTCCAGTAGGGTTTTTGCTGTTGTTGTTTTACCACATCACATTGCCTCTCTATTGGCAATGTCATTCATGAGTAACTAATTTAAGCCTTTTCCTAAAACTAAAAATAATATATATCCATTTCAGTTGAACCAATGTTTATTAAAGTCTGTTTTATAACAAACAACCCTGACCTTGTGGAGTCTATAGTGGTAGGCCAATAAGAATAAGTGCTCAATAAATATTTGCTGAACCAATCCATCAGTGAATTACTTTTTTATAATATGCTAAGTGATAAGGAACAAAGTGAGATACCTGTACACTTTCTGGATATTGAGATGTTTCCAGTAAATCATGTATGCTGAGCTGAACCCATACAGAGGAGAAGGGTCAACCAGACAAAGAATGAGGGTAGAAGATCCTGGGCATGTTAAGAGCTTGGGCTTTATCGAAAGATTATAAGATTAATTAAAGTACTTAAGGGGAGATATGGACTTAAATCGATATGTATGAATGCATATATAAATAAATAGTTATACATAATAAATTCAAAGTATCAAGAATGAAGCCCCCAAAGCAATCCAATCTTGAAGTCTAAAACTAAACCACAGGATTTAGCTTACTATTGATCATATTCTGCCAGAGGGTAGAAATGTGTGGTTTGCAATTGTCTTACCTCCCTGCACCTGGGAATGAAAAGAAAGGGATCCATACCCTAGATTGTCTGCAGGAGGGACAAGGTCTGAAAGGAGCTGGAGGAAATGGAGATTTGACCTGGGAACCACCAGAAAAAGAAAACAGGAGCCCTCCCTTAGTTTCATTATTAGCTTTTAGAAAGAATTACAGAAAATAGGAGCAGGACAGCTCAATTTGAGTGAAACATCAATTTTCTCCTTGACACCTAAGTGATACCCCATTAATATCTCTTCCCCTGAGAATTCCCTGAAAAGTGGAATTCTTCTCTTCTTTAGCTTTGTGTGCAATTTTTAAAGTAGATTTTCTTGGGACTTTTATTAAGAACTATAGATACTTCAAGAATAATTTCCATATCTTAGTATCTCTATATAGTAATGGAAGAAAAAAACCTATTGTTTTCCTTTCTCTATTTTTGCTTATATCTTGTTTTATCTCAATGTATTAAATAGATAAAGTAACATCGTTTAAGAAGACTGGGTTACTTGTAGTAGCCATTGTACACATCAAGGTTTTTCTTCATCAAAGAAACCAAACTTTCCTATGTTCTTTCTTAGGGCTTCAGTGTTACAAGACCTTCCCCTTGAGGTATTTTGCAAAGCACAAAGGGTTCAAAAGAAAAAATGCTTTCATTCTCAGTTGCCCAAACCAACACTCAGACTTGTAATGCTTCTTCTTCAATAGAGTGTGTTGGAATCTAAACTCGTATTTGAGGCCAAGCACCCCACAGTGAGGAGTGCAGGGGTGGCGTTTTTTCTTTGTCCAGACACCATCAGGAACAAGAGACATGATCTTCCCCCAAAAAAGACAGACGTGATCCAAGAGATCAGGGTCACTTGTAGGTCCAGCAGAGATCAAAGCACCCTCCTCCAGAAGAACCCCTCAACTCCCTAGCATGTCCTGGAGAACATCAACAACAGTCTGTGTGAGGGCAAAAGGAAAGGAGGCAAGGGGTGGGGTGGGGGATGGCCAGTTCACTTCCTGCCAAATGACATGAAAGCAACTAGAGAGAATGTCCACCCACCTGCAATAGCCTTGTTTGCCCTTAGTCGCTTTTCACCCCTATCTTCGCATCCCCAGTGAAAAAATAATAGGTCACCCAAATTTTTTTTTTTCTAAAGTCAAGGAAATTTATTTCCTGAGGTCACAACACAGGAAGTGGGCTCAGCCCCACGCAAATATTTTAATAAAATATTTTGCAAAAGCAGATTCAGAGTATTGGGACTACCTTAAACCAAACCAACACAGCAATGAGAAACCCCATGTCAATTGTTCCTTATGGTAAACCTTGGTTCAAACATCAATTCTTTTTTTTAAATATATTTTATTGATTTTTTTACAGAGAGAAAGGGAGAGACATAGTTAGAGACATCGATGAGAGAGAAACATCAATCTGCTGCCTCCTGCACACTCCCTGCTGGGGATGTGCCCGCAACCAAGGTACATGCCCTTGACCGAAATTGAACCTGGGACCCTTGAGTCCGCAGGCCAACGCTCTATCCATTGAGCCAAACCAGTTAAGGCTCAATTCTTGATATTCTTGTTATATCATAAAAGCATTAACCACATTGAAGAGAATTTTGATGAATAAATGTTTAAATTACCTATAAATTCCTATCATTTTAGTACAAATATTTTCCTGTGTATGTATTTTCTTCAGGCTTAATTACATGAGCAAGTAAGTATAGACACAGTTCTGGGTCTATTTTTGAAATTACCTGTGAAAATATTTTGCAAAGTACTAAAGCCAAATAAGGGGACCATCAGTTTAAACAGCATATGAAGTTGTAATTAGACCAAAATTATTATCTATTCCAATTACCCTCAAATTTTGGAGACATAGAAAAACTGGTTATTAATGAATTAATAAGCATTTGATAAATGTTATCCGCTTCATTTCCCATGCTTTAGAAAATGTGCTTTGAGGGTGTTTTTCTTTTAACCTCTTATTTCTGGGTCATATAAACAAGTGTGTTGTTGAAGAGACTAGTATACTAACATTTAGTTTTTTAAATGCAAGGATAGGGTTTATCTCTAAGATAAGAAGTTTAAGAAATGGCAATGCCACACCATATCAAGTGGCTAATCACGTACTGTGATATTTTATCTTTATGAACATGGCCCAAAAATGGACTGTGTGAAACCATGAATCCTCCCCTACAATAATACTAAAATTTCAACCACCAAAGTATCACTTTGCCATTGTTCATGGCTGTTCCTTCTGCCTGAAATACTCTCCATCTCCCAAACCCTCTCTACCATTAAATGGAAAAAGCATTTCAATTTCTGCATTTTCTGTGAAACCTTCCCTGTTCTCTTAGAAATTTTTCCTTTATGAGCCTTAAAGCTCTGTTACACTAAGCTAAATACATGTTTTTAATAAGCTTACAAGTTTGTGTTGAGATTCTATTTTGTGCCAAACATTATATTCAGGATATAGAGAATATAAGTTTCTGCCTTGGGGAGCTTCTGCCTGTGGGGGAAGAGAGAGAACATCTAGCTAAATAAATTGTAATCATACGTGTGCCTGTCTATGCTAGACATAGTCACAGGCACATGGAAGGAGCCCTTAACCCGGCTTGGGGCATTAGGATAACTTTCCAGAGGAGTAACACCTAAGCTGATCCTGGGAGGAAGGATTGTTGTCCAGGCAGATTGGGTCATGAAGTGCATTTCAGAAATAGAGAATCACATATCAAAAGGCATGAGACACCATGTCCAATTTCAGGAATTCAAGTAAAGTGCCTGGTACATAAAGTGCTTTGATAAAAAAATGTATTTTTTATTGATTTCAGAGAGGAAGGGAGACATAGAAACATCAATGATGAGAGAGCACCACTAGTTGTCTGCCTCCTGCACATTCCCTACTGGGGAATCAAGCCCGTAACTGGACATGTGCCCTGACTGGGAATCAAACCATGACCTCCTGGTTCATAGGTCAACGCTCAACCCCTGAGCCTCACTGGGTGGCTAAAATGCTTTTGGGGTGGTGGGACACGAAGCTAAAGAGGTAGACAGGCCACACTGGGAAGAACCATTAGTGCCTGTATCAGCCATCTGTTGACAATGAGACTGCCTAACAAAACACCTCTAAACTGTGAGGCTTAAAACAACAGCCATTTATAATTGCTCATAAGTCTATAGGTCAGCAGGGTGGCTCTCCTGATCTCATTTGGGGTCCCTTGCATGTCTACCGTCAAAGGTGTGCATTGGGGAGGCACTTCAGCTGACCTTAGCTGAATCTTCTCAAGTATTTGGGGGTTGGCTGGCTGTCAGGTGGTTTAACTGGTGTTGGCTCTTCTCTAAATTCTTATCATACATCTGAAGTAGGTTAGCCTGAGCATGCTCTCATGACACACAACGATGAAAAAGATAATATGTCTGGCCGTCATGGCTCAGTGGTTGAATGTTGACCTATGAACCAGGAGGTCACAATTCATTTCCTGGTCAGGGCAAATGCCTGGGTTTGGGGCACAACCCCCAGTAAGGGTTTTGGGCACAATCCCCAGTTTTGTGCAGGAGGCAGCTGATCAATGATTCTTTCTCATCATTGATGTTTCTATCTTTCTCTCTCTCTCCCCCTCTCCCTTCCTCTCTCTGAAATCAATAGAAGTATATCTTTTTTAAAAAAGCTGTGGCAAAAGAGATAACCAGCAACAAAGAAAAAGCGTATGTTTTCTAAAATGTGTAAACATATAAGACATCAAAGTAAGGGTTGTAAACAGCTGTCCTCACACCTAGGCATGGCACAGAAAGGCCAACATATAAGTCATGCCCGTGCTATAGCTACTTTTATGGACACAAAGAGATACTGTTTTATTAAAATGGGGCTGGTGGTGTGTTTTTGGTTCTTCAAAGCCCTTCATTTGTGTTGCCAATAATTCTAGCTCTTGGAAATAAACTAGACACAGGAGGCTGAGAACCTCAGATATAACAGAAAGCTTTATACCTTGATTGAAGACCTGGAAAATACATACATAATTTGGTTATCTGGGCATTCTCTCTCACATGAAATATGGAATAAAGGAAAGCATTAATTTAAGGATGGATTCTGCATCCCAGAGGCAATTTTCAGAAATGAGTAGTCAAAAGAAATTAGACCAACCCTAAAGCTGGTGTGTCTAACAAAGGACATTATATAATCTCAGACATTCTCCTTACTCTAATTTGTGCTTTGAGATCTAACTATCCCTCTGGGTGCCAGAAATAGAAGAGAGTGCTCAAAATTCCCAAGTGTTCCTCTCCTCCTGCCTCTCTATCTTCCAACTAAATTGTATCGGCAGCCCTTTTCTCCCCTGAAGGTTTTCGTCTGAACCAGATACAATGCTGGGGCCTCTCTTAGAGAAGCTTTTGCCTCAAAAATTTTACACGAGAAATAAATGTGAGAGCCTCCCATCCCTGTCAATCACATTCATTCAAAATAATAGCGCATGCCAGGACCGGAGGTTGTGGGGAGGAAAGAGAGGGGGGAGGGGGAGGCAGTAATGTCATGAATTGTTTTCCTACAGCTGGTACTGCTCAGTAACAACTGTTCATGCAAAACAAAAGATCACTTCAGAAGACAAGAGACAGACAGATAGACAAAGGCCAACAGAAAGAGATCATTATAATCATATTTTAGAGATCAAACAGCTTGAATTATGTTTGCTGGAGCCCATTTACGTTTCCCAGTTGTTTCATATAAACATTACAATTTAACAAACCATTCCATAATAATATAGTATTAATGTAATGGCAAGTGCATAGAAGAGTACTTCCAAGCATCTAGCAGGTTTATCTTCTATTATCTTCCCCAGTGCTGGGGAGAAAAGAGAAAAGATGTTAACACAGGGAGGCAGTATAGCACAGTGGTTAAGAGCACAGCGTTGGCATCACATCAGAATCAACTCTCACCTTTGCCTCTTACTGTGTGACCTTGAACAAGTTCCTTAACCTCTCCAAAGGCTCAGTTTCCTCAACTGTTAAATGGAGGTTGAAAATTGATCCACTTGATGGTTATTGTAAGAATTAAGAGAATGAATGCACATAAAACATTGAGCGCAGTGCCCAACCCATAACGAGCACTCAGTAAATGCTTGGATTTATAATCAATAAATGGATGAAGGAACAAATACTTTTTTGTAGACCTCTCACTTTCTGTCCTCATCCCATCCTCAACCTAAGCAGAACGAGGGGAAGTTTTTGGAAGTAGCTGCAGCAAGTCGTGTCAGATTGCTAAAGGAGAATGAGATGGCTCCAATATGCTGGACTTAGCTTTGCTATTGGATCAAAGTCCTGTTACACAGCTGTGCCTGCTGCAAAGGATTCCTTCTCTCACCCTCCTTCCCCAACCCCACCCTGGGCAGGTCTCTGGTCCACAGCAGCCACCATGTCTGTCTACATGGGAGGTGAATATTACTTGTCTACACCCAGGTAATTCTTGGAAGTAAGGATTACGCAACTTTTATGTAGAGACTCAGTCTCCTGGGGCAAAAGTCCATAGTGATAACAAAAGACAGGTGTGGAGGGCAGGGCAGAAGGCTTCTGAAAAATCTTTTTTTTAAATATATTTTTATTGATTTCAGAGAGGAATGGAGAGGGGGAGAGAGATGGAAACGTCAATGATAAGAGAGAATCATTGATGGCTGCCTCCTGCAGGCCCCCCACTGGAGAGCAAGTCCAAAACCCAGGCATATATCCTGACTAGGAATTGAACCATGACCTCTCGATCATGGGTCGATGCTCAACCACCGAGCCATGCCAGCCGGGCCTTGTCTCTTTTTTAATGGAAAAAAAATTATGAAGTGTTCCTAGCCTTAGATCTTAGTTATTTCCCCTGTTTACTTAACTGTCTACAACTTCAAAACAACAGCAAGAATGACCACATACCACATAACCTGAAAAAAAACACAAAACAAGGGCACATTATTTAGATCTATGTGAACGATGAAATGCAAGAGGAATTTTACAATTACAGGTTGCCTTTGACGAAAGAACCAAAAGACCTCTGCACACCGAACTGATTTTAGCATTGCTTTGGCCTCAGAAGTGGGCAGTGCGGTCACTTGCAATCACTTACAGACTATGTGAACGTCCACCCCAGGGGAAAAGAATCTGCTCACAGGCAAAATCCGACTGCTGCTTCTAATGCTTCCCAAAAGAATACAAAATACTTAAACATAAAGCTACTGGTCTGTGTCAAAGGTACAGGGCTGCTCAATGACACTGAGCTCAGCTAGTCTAAAGCTGAGTGAAGCACTGCATCCTGTCGGAAATTACAGCGCTGTCATTGTGTCGTAACAAGCCTCTATCAAATAATAAAGCACTGTGTTCCTGCTGAGTCTTGAACAACAAAAAATGAATCAGCATCTGCCTTCCTTGAAGGAAGGGGAAGAGGTGTGTCTTTGCTTCCATAGAAGAGGACATTCATTTGACCTCCTGAAGTATACATTTTGCTCATCATTTTTGAAATTCTGCCTTTCAGTGGGGGCTCCATGTGACCCAACTTGAAAATGCTTCTTATGTGCAGAAGATAGTGCCAGCTCCAGAGGTTTTATAAGGGCACTTGCTGTCTGTATAACTGGCTTAATGTACAAGAAATGCAGGTGGAGGGGGGAGGTATTGGAAATATGACACGTGGGTGAGGCGCATTTCCCAGAGCTGGCGAATGCAGAAACCTGGTGGAAATTTAGTGAGCATGTTCACAAGATGTTTCCCCATTTTTAAGACTCAGCTAGCTATATGGTAAATAAACTCAAGCACATGTGCTTAAGTACGTACAGTAAGGCAACCCTGGTGAAAACCTATGACAAAATAGGTTGTTATTCCAAAGGGTTGGTGCTAGGTAGGAAAGAACAGAGATCACTATAGGTTATTCCCTGGAGTTGTATACTATGGTTGGTGCTTTAGGCGCTAGACATGGCCTCAAGTTATATTTTACCCTAATAAAATATTCTTATGGTTACCACAATCTAGCCCAGCAGTTCTCAACCTGTGGGTCACAACCCCTTTCCCAGGAGTCACCTAAGACCATCCTGCATATCAGATATTTTACATTACGATTCATAACAGTGGCAACATTACAGTTATGAGGTAGCAACGAAAATAATTTTATGGTTGGGCCACAACATGAGGAACTGTATTTAAAGGGCCAGAAGGTTGAGAACCACTGATCTAAGCCCAACCCTGTTCTTCCACTATTTCAATTCTGTGAGCACCTCTTTCAGCTTTGAAAACATAAAAACCTAATTTTTATCAGCAGAGGTATGTTCCAGATTGGTTTTGTTGAGTCTCAGACCTAATCTCTATTAACATTTAGTTTCTGCTGGCCTCCAATCCAGGAGCTGATGTGTTCACTAGAGGGAAAAGCAAGAAATAGCTACTGGCATGGCATCTTTCGTTTTTGCTCTTTTGATAACCTGTACCTTTGAGGAAATAATAATAGCTATAGCTACCATCTACCAATTGTTACACTGGGCACCTTGCTAAAGTCTTTAAAACATGATCTCCTTCCAGACTGTGCAGTGAGATTGGATAGAGAAGAGAGGAAGAGAGGAATTGCATCACAAAAAATTGTTGCATTATTGATGTCCAGCCAGAGTTAGCAATTTGTGTGGTACCCAAAGATCACAGGCATAAAAAGTCAGGGAGGAAGTTAACCAAGGTTCTCATGTGGGTCAGATTGCCTCCAGCTTAGGAAGGAATTCCAAATAAACAAACAAACAGACAAACAAACATGATCTCTTTTAATCGGTCCATTTTTTAAGTAGAACCTATTATCTTCATTTTACAGAGAAGGAATTAAAGGTGTTAAGCAATTTTCCCAGGGTCAGAAGGTTGATAAATGAGAGGGCACAGAATTACTAACCAGGCTGGTTTTGACATCCATTATGCAATGCAGCTTTCCAGGGCTGTTTGTGACGGGCAAACATTACACTTACATTTCAAAGGGCAAGGAAAAGAGGGAGGCGGAAGCTGCTAACTGGGAGAGAAGCGAATGGAAATTTTTGTGCTGTTTACTCACCCACCAAGTTTACTGGGGGAGATCTTTACAGGGTTGCAGTATAGTGCCCGCCCTCAGGGTGCTAATGTTTTAACTGGAAAGATGCCTAAGGATCTGTCAGCGCCAAGTAAGTGCTGCAATAGAGTTATACACAATTATTGTGCGTGAGAGGGTGGAGGAAGAAGGAATTTCTCCTGGCGGCTTGGCAAACAGTTGAAAAGACTTGTTTTGCCTACTAATCATTACTGTCACATCTGTTTTAATCTTCTTATTAAGAACATTTGGTGTGTGTTTGCCAAAATTAATGAATATTTATATTGAATATTTGAAGACTTCCAAGTCCATGAACTAAAAAAAATAAATTTTGTTTCTACATTTGCAGACGCTTTGGTAGCAGTGGAAACTGGTAAAACTTACAAAGAAATGACAGGCTATAAAGTTGAGTTGCCCAAGCTTATGCCATGGCCAAGTGGCAAATCCACTGGTCTCCTAGCCCACTGTTCCTTCTTTCGTGCGACAACCTACACCCTCTCTGTTTAATTTTCAGTGTTTGATGAAGTTATTCTTTCTTATATGCCGGAAGGAAATGTGTTCGGTGAGGATTTACTGGTGGAGAAACTTGTAGAAATTCCCTACTGTCAAAGATGCAAATATTGAAACGTTATGAAAGGATAACATAAACCACTTGAGCATCTGAAAACTTTCTTTCCATTTTGGTCCTGGGGAAACGTGAAAATTATATGCTTTTGTAGAAATTTCTTTCGTGTTTAACCTCAGAAATGTGTGAGTGTTAAAGATTTTCTTTGTTTTGGAGCTTGTGGATGATAGAAGATGATCTGGGACAATTTAGGAATATTCATATAAAAGTATAAACTGCATAAACCTCTGTATCATTTTTGTTATAGACTGGCTTTCTTTTTTCTTCATATTTCCCCTCAATTTAATTCATAATACTTTTTTAAAGTTCCTTTTCTATACTTTTCACTATTAAAAACACTCTTCTTTTTTCATTCTCCTCCTGTTGATAATTTTTCCATTTCTCATTACTGAATTATATAATGTTTTCATTACATCTCAGCACTTGGCATGAGGTTGTTTACATCAAATCCACTTACCCATACTTTAGAGATTGATAATTGTGCTCTTTTAGTAATGACAGGAATGTAGCCAGAAGGCATCCTCCTCATATAATCTGCTCACTCCCATAATTGGAAAAAATCTTATTCTGAAATGTTATCTATTGGGAACCCGGTAACTTTTAAACCCTAAAAAGCACATTTGCTAGAATTGTAAACAATGGAATCTTAGCACATTAGCCACTGAAGAGGCCTAATTTTACACGAGAGGAAACAAAAGCCTGGAGATCTTTGTACAAATTGGTTTCTTTCACCCGCTAGCAATATGATGTGTAGAACCTAAAATAAAGATGTGGTGTCATTACATCATTGATTAAATGAGTGACGCATGCTTCCTTGGTTGATTTGGTTTTGGAAGTATGTATTATAACGCGGGAGAAGTTGGGAATGCCTTTGGGCCTTTCTGTCCTTTAGTTTATAAACATAGAATCACTGGTTTAAAAAAGAAGAAGAAAAAAAGAACAAATATACAGCATTTTTTTCCCCAGCTGCATGGACTCTTCCACATGAAGCCAGGTTTTGGGACAGCAGAATCACCTTAGAAATGCCCTCAAAGTTAGTGATATGCTATTCCTTGTTGCTTCAAGAGTGGACATGAAGAAAAGGTATGCGCTATGTCTCCCCTGCTAGAATATGCATCATATGTGTATGGCTCTTTTTGACTACCTCTACAATGAAGAACAAGGGAGCCCAGTCCAACCTCAGGTCACTTGTCTTTGATACGTCGTGATTTTCTGATGATGGCAAATCCACAAAGCAAGTTCCAATCTATGATCTGACAGAGAACTGGGTTTTGTTCCAGGTGAATCATGACTATTTCGATAACAATATTTGGAATCTTATTTCTGCAATGTATTGCATCATATTATTTTATGAGATGTAAGTCTAGAAGAAGATATAGTCCCCTCTTCCCCAAATAAGTTGATTCTCTTTTCTTTTTTGACTCTGCTGCTTACCAAGTGTGTGTGAATTTTGGCGGTTTCCTTGCCCTTTGAGTTTGTTTCCTCATCTACAAAAATGGAATAAGGATATCCTCTTCACAGAGTTGTGGTTGATAATGAGAAATTACGTAATATACTTATAAGATAGAAGGTACTTCATAATGTTATCTCACTTCCTTCTCCACTCTTCTTTTCTATACCCCTGTCCTATTTCTTCAGAAATATAATTTAACACTTTATAATATCTTTAAAGTATAATGACTTTCATCACATTTTAAAATTTTTCATTGAGGTAAATTTATGTACAATAAAGTATATAAAGTGCACAAAAAAGGCAACTTTTATGTGTATACACCCATGTAATCAGCAGCCAGAGCCAAACACAGAACATGTATAGGCCTCCAGAACATTACACATGCCACCTCCAATTAATCCAGAGGTGACGATTATTCTGACTTCCACAATTATCACTAATCTCAAATATTTTTAAATAATAGGAAAAAAATGACAATATATCCATACCCAGGAATTTTTTTTAAATGCAATAGCTCACGCATTCTAATGTGGAAAGATTCCAAAACACATTGTTCTGTATAACTGAAAATTAATAACGGAAGTGATCATAAAAAGAAGGACAGATGGAAAGAAGGAAAGAAATATTATAAGTAAAGCTATTCTGAGTTTTGACAAGAGGGGAAGGAGAAAAGAAATATTATAAGTAAAGCTATCCTTACCAAGTGTAGCCTCCCTTAATAACAGAGGAAGCATCCACAGTGAAGTCAGCCACCAACCACCTAAAGTGGAGGAAAGCAGGAAGCACTGTCGGACCATCTATTTATCGCAGCCAATGTACTCCTCTCCCTCTAACTTGGGCACACCGCATCCTTCCCTCAGTACTCGCCAGGCCCCACCTTCCCTATCTCCATCCTGTTGCAGAAAGACCACAAAAACTAAGCGATGCTTTGAAGAGGTGGAGAAATCACAGCTTTAATACACGCGCGGACTCAGGGATTAATCCAAATCAGAGTGGGGGTAGCACTCGAGAACCTTGCTTTATAAGTGCCCCTCCAGTTCATTGATTTGCAAATATACTCCCTCCCCCCAAAGCCCTGAAGGGAGAATTCTTTTCATCTACCCTTCCCCCAGATACAGGGCTCAAAAACAAGGCTCCCTCGCCTTACCTACCAGGGGACAGGGCTTTGTTTGGTTTAATGGCCTTGCAGAACCAGCCTTCCTCCTCAATCCAAAGAGCGAAGATGAAAGGCAGGGAACCCTTCGATACAGTCTTGCTATGCCATAACATGGGCACCCCACTGGGGTGTATAAGATGATTCCTAAAAGTTACAGCCAAAGTGGATTCTTCCAGGATGCGGTGAATCAATGTAGCTGCAAAGAGCATTTTAGTCGGTGTTAGCCAAAACCAATACAAAAGGGCAAAGCTTTGTCTCAGAAAATCCCGACCCTATCTAATTTGCTTCTACACCTTCAGACTAAATGTTTGCTGATAGCTGGATTTACGTAGTCAACAACGGAACAGTTTCAAAGAGTCGCTGGTTTGTTTTCAAAACAATCCAAAAGCTAGTATTTGAAAAGCATCTTCGTTCTTCCTTTGCAGGTAAATGTGAATGAGTGGGCACACCCACAGTTGTGCATTAATCGTTTCCTCTACGATTACCAGCAAGAGCCTTGAAAGCCTCCTTATTAATAATTCTCATAGCCCCGAACCTTCTAGAGTGCCATGTAAGCTTCTCTCCTCTTGTCCTGTTATTCATGGAGATGGGAAGCAACCAATGTCTTTTTGGTAATGACCCTTCAAATCTGTTAGACCTTTATTTTCTGAGCTGAAGAACCCACAGCTTGTTGGCCTTTCCTCTTAGCCCTTATTTTCTAAGCCTTAATTACATTTTTGCTCTTCTCTGGAGTTCTGCCAGTACCCCACATCCTCCTTAAAGGGGAGACACAAAGTAGTCACAGTTGGGGTCAGAGCAGTGCTGGGAAAAGCTGACGGCCACTTCCTGCCCTTTGCTGTGTATGCATCCCACTATCTTGTTGGCTTTGTAAGTAAACAGCAGTTGTTTAGCTAACTCTAACAGGGCTGCCACACTGGCTTAAAGTCAACCTGTCCCCATCTGGCATGGCAGCTTTTGGGTTTTGTCCTCTAAATTTGTGGCACTTAACCCTGTGAACTTTACCAAACTCAAAATATCTTACCCAGTGAAGTTTCTGGGTCACTTTACATTTGATCCCTACTTTCTCACTTCCTCACAGAAGATTTTACAAATGCAGGAAGTGCCTTCCCAGAAGCCAAGCCATTGATCAAGATTTACCAGGATTTTTTTTTTCTATCTCCCCCCAGCCATTCACAAGGCAAGTGCTGACAATAAGGTGATAATAACCACCATTTTTGTAGATATTATGCTAGGAAATTTTACATGCATTATTACATTATTTCCTCACAACAGCCATATGAGGCAGATCTTATTAGCCCCATTTTATGGAAGAGGAACCTGAAGTTAGCTAATTCAAGGAATATGTTATGCCACAGAACAAGTGAGTGCAAGATTCAAACTGTGGTCCCTCTGACTCCAGAATGCACTGGGCCGCAATGCCAGGAAGCCAGTGCTCACTGGCATTTGGGTGTAACTCACTAAGCAAATATGACTCTGCCTATAAAATATATGTATAAGTTATCTTGAAAATCAATAGCAAGCACAGATGCCTGACAGACTTAGGAAAAGAAACAGGGATAAAAGTAAAAGAGAAGGACAGGGAGGAAAAGAGAAGGCATAGTGGAAGGTCATCCAAACCTATCTCCAGTGACCCTCTCAGAGGCTCCCGTATACCTAGTCTTTCTGACCATGAAGGTAATAGTAACGTGGGACAGAGACCAATTGTTCAGTGGCCCTGACAGAGTATGGCACCTCCTACATTTCCTTGGACACTAACAAAAAATTACCCAACTGTGGATCCGAGAAATAGGAGATTCCCTGATGAGATCCATTTATTTAATCAGTTCTTGCAACTGTTAACCTACTATTAACTGTTTGGGGGAGATAAACATTATTTGTCCTATGAAGTCTGTTACTACTTTACCAAGAAAATGAATTTTATGATTAAATGGAATTGAAACAGGGGGAGTACTTGAAAGCCATTTGTCTTTATGTGCCAATATAGCTGTACAGACGTGTGAAAACCTAGAGAGAGGCAGTATGGGAAATGGAGGAGGGCCATCTTTCAAACAATATCATCTGAATGTTTTATTACAAGATGTTTGCATATTATATACATTAATTTTTTAAAATAGATTATACTTAGCATGTCATCTGCCCAAAACTCATTCTAAGAAATTTTATTGTTTAAATAGAAAAAAACAAAACATCTCACTTATGTGGGCAAAATCTAATCTAATAAAAGAGCGATATGCAAATTAACCATACTCCCAGACACCTAAGCCATGCCCACCAGCCAATCAGAGCGGCTTTTTGCAAATTAACTCAACCAAGATGACGGCCGGCAGCCACAGAGCTAGAGTAAACAGGAGGCTTCTGTTTGGAGGAAACTGCCTGCCTCAGGCCAGCTGGGCCTCTGCTCAAGGCAACATAGTTTCAATTATAGATGATAAATAAACCCCAGAAACCTTATTCCAGCCAGCCTCACTGAGACGTTGGGTCAATGGGAGCTGTGGGCAGCCTGAAAATGGCCCTCAGCCTCTCACCCAGGCTGCCCAGACACCCCAGTAGGGACCCAAACCCTGAAGGGGCTGTGGGCAGCCTGAAAACGGCCCTCAGCCCCTCACCCAGGCTGGCCACACCCCCATGGTGTGAGGGTCCCCACTGGGGGGCTTGGCCAGCCTGCAAACAGCCATCAACCCCTCACCCAAGCTGGCCAGGCACGCCAGCATGTGGATATCCCCTGAGGAGTCCCAGACTGCAAGAGGGCACAGGCCAGGCTAAGGGAACCCCCGCACCCCCCCCCGAGTGCACAAATTTTTGTGCACCGGGCCCCTAGTATTAAATAAAATACAGTAAAATAATATAAAGTAAAATTTAATAAGAAATGTGGATTTGGGAAAGGTTATCTTTTAGAAGTAGATTCTCTGAAATCAATTTTTAGAGCTCCTAAGCAGAAATGGAATTCTTAGTCCTCAATCAATATCAATTCTACAAGCCCGGTATTATTAGGAAGAATGACCCAAATGTCAAACTTCCCCTCAAGAATTTGATGAACTTTCTCTACTGTTTTTTTTTTTTAAGTCCTATTTTTTTTAATACCATTTCTGACTAAAATTGGACCCATACTAAATCAAATAAGAATTATTTTTAAAATGTAATACTACTTTCATGAATTTTCTAACAATCTTAACCTTACCTGTCTCAGAATACAATTTTATAGAGACCTGACAAGCTTATCAATACGTATTTAAAGGTTGACCATCAGAGAATTTCTATTATGCAGCTGTTCTGATTTAGATGTTTCTCTTATGAAATCAATACATTTGTTGAACTTTCTAAATAAAAGGGTTTCAGTATTTCTCAATAGTTCTTCTAAGTCTCCTTGCTTTTGTATCCTGCTAGTTTACAAAAATGAATCCATTTCAATCACTGCCTGGCCAAAGTTTAAACTTAAAAGTAGACTCAACAGTTAATCAATGGGTTGATCTGCTGATGCAGTAGAGTGTAGTTAGGCCTGAATAGAGGGCATCCTGCTAAAACAGTCAACAATGTGTTTTTGACATAATTCAGTACAGAGAATCTAACCTGGCAGTAAAACTGCATCATATGAATTAAGTGATATTCAGGTCCTCAACAGATGTTTGTTGAAATTGATATTGTATCAAATCTCTAAGTTCCTCCGTTATGTGATGTGATAATAGTCATTTGTAAACAGTTTACTAGTAGGTTTACAGTTAAGGTACAGTCTGTTTTTCTACAGTAGAGTTCCTTTAACACAGTAGTATTTATTATTAGGTAGTATTTTGAAAAACAGTAAATATATTAATCTAGAGTCTCAGCCAAAATTAATGTTGTTTGAGTTAATGACTGTTTCTATGTAGGAAAAGTTTCATAGTAAGAAGAAAACATTATATATATATATATATATATATATATATATATATATATATATACACACACACACACACACACACACACACACACTAGGGGCCCGGTGCATGAAATTCGTGCACAGGGGGAAGGGTGGGGGTCCCTCAGCCCATCCTGCCCCCTCTCACAGTCTGGAACCCCTCAGTGGATGTCCTATGATGGCCCCAGTCTGCCAGGCACCTTTTGTGTGTGTGTGTGTGTGTGTGTGCGTGTGTGTGTGTGTCATCACTGGGGACCTGCCCCCAGCCACATCTGAGGCTCGGAGCAGTCCTCCTGTGTGTGTCTATCTGCTGGGGGCCTTCCCCCAGACACACCGTGGAGGCTTGGAGCAGGCATCCCCTCTATGTTGATCTCTCAGACTCCTGCCCTCTCCTGCATGTTGTTCTCTTTTTTGAGCTGTGGCCAGGGCTGGGTACTGCCTGCCTCCCAAGCTTGCCTACTGCCCATCTTCCTCCAGCCACCAGAAAGCAGGGAAAACCCCACCTCATGGTCAGGCCAGCTTTTCCTGCTCCCTGATCCCCGGAAGGGACCTGGGGAGCCGCCAAGCAGGCCACCGACTTTTTCCCACTCACCTGTCCCCTGCTGCCTTCCTTTCCCACTCCCCGGTGCCACCAAGGGGACTAGGAAGCCGCCAAGCAGGCTGCTGACCCCCCGCCACATCTTACCCGCTCCACGGTGCCCCACAAAGGGCCTGGGCAGCCGCCAAGCAGGCCGCCAACCCTGCCACCTCTTTCCCACTCACTGGTCCTGGGTCCTGCGCTGTTCCACCCTGCAGCTGCTCTGTGCACTCGGGAGGTCCCTCAGCCCGGCCTGTGCCCTCTCACAGTCTGGGACCCCTCTGGGGATGTCCACCTGCTGGCGTGCCTGACCAGCCTGGGTGAGGGGCTGATGGCTGTGTGCAGGCTGGCCAAGCCCCCCAGGAATGTCCTTCACCCCATTGGGTTGTGGCCAGCGTGTATGACGGGCTGACTGGTGCTTTCAGGCTTTAAGGCTGCCCACAGCTCCCACTGACCCAATGTCCCAGCAAGGCTGGCTGGATGCAGGTTTCTGGGGTTTGTTTATCTCCTATAATTGATGTACTGTTCCTTTAAGGCCTGGGGTTTGTTTATCTCCTATAATTGATGCTGTTCCTTTAAGCTGAGGTGGGCTGAGGTAACGAAACCTCCTCTGCTTCACCTCGTAGCGCAGCGTCTATAATGAGACTTTGTTACTCTTAGTAAGTCAGGCCAAGCCTGCTGTTTTTTTCAGCTCCCGAGGATTCTATGATTGTTATGTTATTGCAAACATGTTTCAGAGCCTGCCCACCAAGGGCTGAAAACAGTTTCGCTTTCTCTCCTGCTACAACGGACGCTGCCTAAATGTTTACTCAGGTCCGTGAGTGGCGGCCTCCATGTTGGCTGGGCTAATTTGCATACAGTCGCTCTGATTGGCTGGTGGGCGTGGCTTATCCCATCCCAAAGAAATGGTTAATTTTACTATTTTGCTTTTATTAGTTAAGATATATCTAAACTAATAAAAGCGGAATAGTAAAATTAACCGTTTCTCCGGGACGCCCACAGCCAATCAGAACGGCTGTATGCAAATTAGCCCAGCCAACATGGCGGCCGCCACTCACGGACCTGAGTAAACATTTAGGCAGCGTCCGTGCAGCAGGAGCGAGAGCGAAACTACCTGCTTGCTGGCTCCTTAGCCTTTGTTT
>PVJC01002479.1:0-79054 GCA_004026665.1 Murina feae | reverse complement strand
TCCATGTCCATCTTTTGGCTTAAGATCTACTCAACCTGCAGAGGGGAAAATATTCCCTACTTGTCTTCCCTGATACCCTGGGTCAGATCAGACCTTCCTTCTCTGGGTGCCCACAGCACCTGGGACTTGCCATCATGGAAAATCCATCATGTTATATAGAAATCACCCACTTAATTGTCTCTCTTCTTTACTGTCAGCTTCTGGAAGGCAGGGACCACATCTGGATTTTTCAATGCTTGAAACAGAGTAGATGCCCAAAATAGTTATTGGATGGATGGATGGGTGGGTGGATGGATGGATGGATGGATGGATGGATGGATGGATGGATGGATGGATGGATAGATGGACAGGTAGATGGGTGGATAGATGGTTGAAGATCATTATTCATCTTAACACAATAGTCATTAAGATTACCAGTAGGCCATTATTAACTCATGCCTACTATTGTCATCACAAATATAATTACTGCTAAC
The DNA here is from genome assembly GCA_004026665.1 of Murina feae. Taxonomy (NCBI): domain Eukaryota; kingdom Metazoa; phylum Chordata; class Mammalia; order Chiroptera; family Vespertilionidae; genus Murina; species Murina feae. Next base: position 78,581 of record PVJC01002479.1, on the reverse strand, counting down.
GCTTCTCATAGCTCATGCTGTCAGATGTAATTATGAGTGCCTCTAAGCCACACCACAGGTATCAGAGGGACAGATAGAAAACAGTGTCTCAAGTTTAGAAAGTCTTTCGTGGTTTACAATGCACTTACATTCACATATGACACTTTATTAAGTATCCTAAGAACCCCAAGAGGGAGTTTAAATCCCAACTCTGCCGCTCACTAGCTGTGTGACCTTGGACAGGTTTTATCACCTCTCTTGGCCCTGGTTTACTCTTATGTCCTATGGGGATAATAAGACTGTCTATCTCCTAAAGCAGTTATATGGGTTGGTAATAATCACAATAACTACAGAGTGCTTATTCAGTAATTACTAGGCTCAGTTGTAAGTATTTCACGTGAAATAACTAATTTAAACTTCATAACACCTATGAGATAGATACTATTATTCCCCTTCCCTTTTTAAAGATCATAAAACTAAAGTTAATTTGTCTCGCATCCTGCTGGGAGGTAGAGGAACCAGAATTTGACCAGAAAACTGTGGCTTCTAGACCTCCACACACACGGCATCCTTGGTCCCTGCCTGGTCTGTTGGTCCCAGTGTAAAGTTAAGGCTTCTGACTGCAGCCTTGGGTAAAAGTGTCCTCCTAGAAGGCATGACCATTTCTCCTGCAGCTCCAGCACCCCCTACCCTTAGCTAGGAAGCGTCATACCCCAGAAGGAAACATCAGATTTGAATATGGTTTATAATTAGCTCCCAGTAAATTAGGAAGCAGCAAGAGGAGATTGACTATTGTCTTACATATGAGGAAACCGAGCCTCAGTAAAGCAAAGGGACTTGCCCAGGGTTCCACAGGGTTTTGCATTGCCCTGACTCCATCCTGTGTTCTTCACTGAACTCAGGCACAGTCTACCCACCAGCTTCGCCTCTTCGAGAGAAAGGAGAGCATGCCCCTTAGGGGAAAGGGAGAGAGCACCAGGGTGGGAGTCAGGAAACCAGAACTCAGGCCCCTCTGCTTTAGCTCTTTGTGGTCCTTTTCTCTCTGAACTTCAGGTTCCTCACCGGGAAAAATGAGATTAACTCTAAAATGTCACCAGCTCTGAAATTCTGTGCAAGAGGAAAGGATTGCAAAGGAGAGAGATGGGGCAAAGGAGAGGCGACAAGAGGGAGAAGCTGGGGTTGGGTGTGGGCTCAGTCCCATCTTCCTCCCTCCATTCCCCCTCACTGTCCTGGACCTAAGATGGCCAGCTGTCTGAGACTGCTGGGTGGAGCCAGTCCCCGTGCCAGGCCCAGCCGAGCTCAACAGGGGCCCTTTGTCACCCAACGCTTGCTGGGGCCTTGGCCACTGGTGTTGGGTGTCCAAGCAGATTGGATTCTCTCCTGGCAGCCCTGCAGATGCTGCACTCCTGCAAGGGTGGCAAGGCAGGCAGAGAGCAGCCAGCGCTCCCTCCTCTTCCTGGGCTCTCAGAGGAACGTGGAGGCCACTACCTATGGTGTTGGACTGTGAGAGCCACCAGGTGAGGTCTCCCTGGACCCTAGCTCATGCTCTGGGCCAAGCTGTGGGCTCAGTGATGTCCTGGTGAATATGCATGAGTTGGCTCCTCTGGCCCAGCCGAGAGCTTTAATTAATGTGATTGGGGGCTTAGGGTGGAGGTGGGTGGTTTTCTCCCATCCCCATACCTGGAAGACCCAAGTGGAGAGGATAATAAGTAGGTGGCATGGGCAGTGGTGGCATCTATAGGTGGGGAGTATGCCCCAAATCGTGTGGACATAGGATATGTGTAAACATGTTGGCATTGTGAGAGAAATACGGGACTGTGTGTGCACAGAGGGGCTGTGAATACAGGCGTTTTTGAGGGAAGGAGGTTGGGAAGTTAGATGTATCCTGAAAGTGTTACTGCATGTAGCACTGTGTGTGGCAGAGAGGAGGGTGTTTAACAGCATGTGTGGGAAGTCGGCTTGTGACTTGTGTGTGTATGGAATGGGGTCCTCAGCCATCCAGTGAGGTTGGTCTGAGGGTGTGCGTGCACCAGGGTGTGTGTTGTGAAGTCAGAGTGTTATATAGCACAGTGAACAATTAGGTAATTGGGTGTTTTATGCCTTGGGGTGGTATATTGTGGGGTCTCCAGGAGAGTACTGCTATGTTAGAATTTACAATGTGTGCTGGTGTGTTATGGGATGTCATACAAAACACCCACATTAGGATTCCTGGGTGTTATTTTGGGTGGGCACACATACACACATACACTGGGCCTTCCTGAGCACCCATCCCATAATGCCTCCAGTTCCTGATCCTTGTCACTACTATGTGCTTGCCCCTACAGGAGCCACCGTCCCTGACCATGTAGATGCCAGCTCCGGGGAGCAGCATGGGCCCCGCTGAATGGAGACTACTGGGTCTAGAGCCCTGAGCCCCTCCAGCCCCTGGACTTCACCCTGGACCCAGAGGCACCCCGTGGAGTTCACCACTGCTGCTGTCAGCCCACCTCGACTGCCCCCTCCCCCTGGGACCCGGAGTCGGCCACCAGGAACTGCAGCCATCCAGTGAGGTTGTGCTGAGGACAGCCACACAGAGCCATCACCCAGTAGCATCTGGTCCAGTGCTGACCCTCAGGCCCACCCTGAGCAGGGACTGTGGCAAACATGGGTGACATGACCAACAGCGACTTTTACTCCAAAAACCAAAGAAACGAGTCAAGCCATGGGGGCGAGTTTGGGTGCACGTTGGAGGAGCTCCGCTCCCTTATGGAGCTGCGGAGCACTGAGGCTGTGGTCAAGATCAAGGAGACTTACGGGGACACCGAAGCCATCTGCCGGCGCCTCAAAACCTCACCTATCGAAGGTAGGTGTCGGGGACTCAGATCCAGGGCTGTCGCCCTGGTGACTGCCATTTGTGTTGGCTCCAGGAGCAATATCCATAATATTTAACCACAGGGATGTCTTGGACAGGGGCTGATATGCCAGTATGGCAATTCTGGTGTATTCTAGCTGAGGGTCAGCCCCTTTGAATAGGCCAGAGGATGGGGCTTCCATTTTCTCCCCATTGTGGGCTGGGGTTTGACCCAAGCCACCTGCAGAGAGAACCACAGGAACAGAGCTGAGTCAGGGGATATGTTCTGGAAACCAGATGCCAAAATCAAACAGAGTGTGCAACTCATCTCCACTTCAGGAGTGGGCTCATCAGCCTGGAAATCTGGGAGGCCCCCAGTCTCCAAGGCGGGGCCAGAAGGGATGCTGGTGGGGCCAGATGAGAAGCCATGCCTTGCTTGCCTTGGTCAAAGCTCAGGCGGGGCTCCTGCTTTCCCCTCCCCCATCTACAGTGGTTGGATTCCAGGATACAGCCACCCACCCGAGGCCTCCCTTCACCAGGCCCCAAAAATCCCCTTGTCCCGTCTCCAGCATGGAACCACAGCATTGCTGCAATGCAGCCAATTCCAGCTCCCCAACCCCTGCCTCTGGGCTGGGTCCTCTCCGACTGTCCCAAATCCAGGCTCTGACTTGGGGACTCCTAGGTCTCTGGGCATCCATAGGCCTTGGAACTGCTGAGCAGACAGGGCAGTCAGGAAGATGGGCCATCACGGGAAGGGTGACAGGTGCCATGTATGTCTTGCCCTTGACATGGGTGTGGAACTTTCTTGCAACCGCCAAAATAAGTATGCCTGCAACTCCAGAGAAAAGGCTTCAACCTCCTGGGGACTTCCCTGGAGGGGGCCAAAGCCTAGCTGTCTGCCAGGAGACAGAGAGAAGAGAAACCAGTTCAGCTCAGGCACCAGAACTCAGTTTGAGTCTCTATCCCCACATGAAGGAAAAGAGTTCCCTACATGAACCCCAAAGGCATGGTGTGAGGCTCTTATCAGGGAACCCCCAATCCTATAACTTTGTGCAAAGAGGCCGCATCAAACCTCAGTTTCTTTCTCTGGAAAATGGGGCCGGCACATACTTCAGAGTGCCTAGTGGAGGCCTGAGAAGGCAGGAGGTACTCAACAATTGGCAGCCATATTATTCTAAGGAGAGTGGATGACAATGCCTCCCCCAGGTATAGACCACAAGCTGGGAGGCAGGCAGCATCTGAATCCTTATCCCCATGTGACAGAAAACAAATCTCTGAGATCCCTCTCACTCCATCTCCTAACTCCAGTCCCCATGCCTTGTGCATGGCTGGACACTAACCCTGAATGCATTTCCTACAGAGGTTGCTTATGGACCTAGATGCTCAGCTGGATCCTGCCAGTCTGTGGTTGCCTGTGCCTACACCCCACTGCACCCAGTAGCTTGGAGCATCTGTGTCTCTCTTCTTCTGGGGCCCTTTTGAGTCAGGAGGAAGAGCTAAGCCTGGTCCTTCTTCCAAGATTGGCTGCTGTCTCTGATGTTGCGCCTACGGGCTGAGCCCAGGCTGACGTTTAGGAACACCTTTGTTTTCTCGGTGTCTGATTGTTTGGACAGAGAGGGTAGGAATAGAGGGAGCATCTTCTCTTCACTGTGTGCTTCTAGCTCGGGTCTTGAGAATGACCACATGTGGCCCTGCAATGGGAGCAATCTCTGCCTTGGGGCTCCTGAACCCCAACCTTCTGGGGACACTAGTCTATGGCAGAATGGCCCTGAGCACCTCCACCATCAGGCTGGCATACCTGGCCTCCTAAGGGGCAGGGCTGCCCAAGTGGTCTTTGCCCTTGTGAGTAAGACCAAGAGTTTCTCTTGAGTCAGGAATTTTTAAGTGTCTCTGGGCTCCAGGCCTGGATGGAAGCTGTGGTCCTTCTCCCCAGAAAAGCAGCCAACTGCATGCAACAGATGTGGCTCATACCATCAGGCCTTCACAGAGCGCCACAGAGAATTCCGTCCTCCTCACCCACTTGACGGGCTCTCACACCCTGCGACACTGCGTGGCCCATCACCCTGCTCCAGCGCTGTGTGGGGCCAATTCCAGTTGGCTCATTGTGTCCTGTACTGCTCCTCTCAACACCTAGTCTGGTGTCTGGCACAGAGGAGGAAAGTATATAACTGCCCATAAAACCCTGAGACATGGCCATGGAGTCCCTAACCCACAGGGAGCAAGCAGCTCAAATGTCAGCAACCAAAACAGCAAATAATCCAGACCAAGTGCTGCACAGGCCCCAGAGCTCATAGGAGAGATGAAGTGGGTGGGCAGTGAAGGTCAGAGCGGGCTTCCTGGAGGAGAAGGTGTTGGGCTATGGAGGGAAGAGAAGAGAATAAAGCGTGGAATAAAGCAGCATTTCTTAGATGGAATTCCATAGAATATCAATGTGTTACAAGAGTTAGGTATTACATGAAAAGTAAAAAGGACTCAGTTTTCTCATCTATAAGATGGAAAGAACAGTGACAGCACTGACTAGTGCTCTGCCACCTGCCAGCAGTGTGTCTGCCTTTACACCTTCTGTCTGACCTCTCTAAGCTTTGGTTTCGTTTTTCCTGAGGACCAAATGAGATCTCTAATGGGAAGGGCCTCAGAGGAGGAAAGCCTGTGGTAGGGTTAACCAGAGCCCTGCTGCATTGGTCCCTAGAAGGATCTCCCAGGGTGCGGGTGGAGCTAAAAGAGGCTTGGGGAGGGGCAGAAGAGCATAATACCACAGACCCTAGATTTGGGTGCCCTGGGTTCAAATCTCAGTCCTGCCATTTACCTGCTGTGTGACTGTGGTCAAGTTACTTGACCTCTCTATGCCTCAATTTTCTCATTACCTCCTGTAAAAGGGGGAAATTGATAGTGGTTACCTCACAGGGTTGTGGTGAGGACAACATGGAATAGCTTGGAACAGCACTTAGCACATGGGCAGACTAAACACCTCAATTTTTCCATCAGTAAAATGGGTTGTGAACATTCTCATTCATTGAGATCAGGCCAAGTGCCCAGTATCTAAGTGTTTAATAAATGTCAGTTCTTACTGGTCTTCGTTAATTATTACTACTCTGGAGGAAGCAGTCACATTCTCCAGAAAGGGTGGAATCTGACTCTTCTGGAACACTGGTCAGTGTCCCCACATGGTGCCTCACTTTGTAGTAGGCTATTCCGCATCCTTATTACACATGCGCCTGGAAGCAGGAGTTATCCCATTTTACAGATGAGGAGCATGAGGAGTTGAGGTCATCACCACAGTTCACATCAAAGCAGACTTTGAACACAGCTCTGATAGCGCCCAGGTGTGCCGTGCCGTCAGCCCCAAGCCAGGATGTGTGCCTGGGCTCAGTCCTCCAGATGCTTTCTATCTGATGAGGGGCTGAGTAGGGTGGGCCACCAGGGAACTGTTTATTCTCTCTCACGTTTAGCGTTTGTCCTGCCCTGAGTGCCCTCTTCTAACTTACAGAAGTGCTTCGCCTCCAGCCCCAGTCCCTAACTGAGAGCCGTGTGGTGTGGATCTGTACCAGCTCCACACAGGGACTCAGGCTGGCCATTCCTGACAGCCCTGCCCCCAATCTGCCCCCAGTGAGCAAGCCCTGCCTCTGAGTCACACTATAGGAAACTGCTCCAGGCCACGCATAAATTAGCCTTCCCATTCATCCAGCTAACTTTAAGCAAAAAGATCTCTGCAAGTGATAGAGAAGGTTTAAGTCATGGAAATCTATTCCCACCCAGGGAACCGCCTGCTGCCAGCACAGACAAGAGCCTCAGCTCCCACAGACAAGCTATGTCGGATTTTCTACCAAAAGACCCAACTCTGGAAACAACTCTGTGAGCTCAAGTCAGGGGTGGTCTCTGCCCCTGACTTGAGCTTCATTTATTTCCTTTTCCTCTACTAAGTCTGTTCTATTCTCATAATGCCTTTTCGGTCCCAGAGAACCAGGTTCAAATCCTGGCTGGCTTACTCCTCCTACAGGACACGGAGAATTTAATGTAACCTTTCTGAGCCTTAGTTGCCTTATCTGTGAAATGGGGATACTAACACTACCTACCTCTCAAATGTTGTGCACATGAAAGGCTTAGTGCAGTCTATGGTAGATACCAAACACTTACAAAATGGTGATATCATTATCATTATGCCTAATATTTCTTTTCCAAAACAATATGCATGAGCCCCATCCTTGTGAAAGAATTAGGCAATTAATAAGACAGTGCCCAGCGAAGAGTTAATGTGCTGTTAGAGGAGGCTTCCCAGAGTAGGCAGACTCATGATTAATCTGGAAAGATGGGTAGTGGATGTTGGGGTGGCTTGTGAGATCCTGGAAGCAGGAGCTGTTTGTCATTCTCCACCTTGTCCCCAGTATGATGCCTGGAGGCTCAGAATTATTCACAGAGGAAGGAGGAGAGGGAGAAAAAAGAGATGGGGAATGCCCTGTTGCCCCTCCCTGTGTAGAATAGAAGGCTGCAACCTGGGGACAGGACACAGGACACCCTATGTCACCAATGGAACAGTTGGCTTCAGGTCCCCAAGCCTAGAGTGGCACTTCCCTAAGCTGCTCCACACACACAGCTCGCTTCCTTCACTTCCTGTCACCCACACCTCAGGCTGTCGGAGGGGCAGCTCAAGCAAGTCCCATTGGGCGCTCCCAGTATTGCATGTTTCGCAGTGTGGGAGAAAGGGGGACAAAGAAGATGGGGCCGCAGCAGGTGGGGTGGGAACTGGATACCTCAGAGTGTTGTGAAACGGAACCTCCGGTTAATTTTGTATGAATCCTACAGCCTGCCCAAGTGGAGAAGAGAGAGGGGCTGGGGGAGGATAAGAGGGCAGATCGTGGGGGCTGGTTGCTCGTGATGCATAAACACGATGTTAGTGGAGAATGCCCCTCCGACCTGGCAGGGCTCGGGTCATCCACAGAGCTGCCGCCACCAACTGGGCATGAGAGAGTGTGGAGGCAGCAGGTGGGGGTCTTCTGTTTGTCATTCTGATGTCATTGTCTGTTTCCCCAATGACCACTGGGCCCTGACAGGTTGACAGGGAAACTGAGCCTGACAGGGTGAAGCTGGGGACTGCCCAGATACAGGGTCCACATGGAGAGTTCACTGCCTGGCCAGAGATAAATGAGAACAGTTCCCTGGGTCTTTATTTGAGACCCAGGACTCTGTCCGATGCAAGGCCTAGAGGAGAAAAACATATCAAAGTATTTAAGAGACTGAGAAAACTAGCCACCTCTGCAAACACGTGCATGTGTGGGGGAGGGGAAAGCATGAAGATGTTGGGGAGGTGGGGGTGGGGGGGTTCCAGCCTCATCTATCACTACAGACAAGATACTTAGATTCTCATGACCACACTTTTCTTATTTGTAAAATGGGGATTGTGCTACTTCACTCTTAGCCATTCAGAGATAGTGAGTTGAAAGTGCTTTGAAAGTTTTCCACAAAAGAATTACCATCTTCCTGTATTGAGTATTTCTGTCTATTAGGATTCTGGTTGATGAAAGCCCATCTCAAATTGACTTATGCAAAAAAGATATTTTCTGGCTTGTGCCACCAAAAAGTCCAGGAACCGTTTGGCCTCAGGTATGGCTGGATCCAGGGTCTCCAATACCACAGGAGGACTGTGTCCATCCTTCTCCTAGTGTCTTTCTTTTCCACTGTCCTCAGGCAGGCCCTCACCCTCTGAGGGCCCCAGCATCTTCAGGCTAACACCTTCCCATCTCAGCCACTCCAGTGCCAATGGGCACCTCTTTCTCAGGGCCTCCCCTTAACTACCCGAACAGACTCTCACTGGCACAAGCAGGAATCACATGGCCAATCTTGAACCAATCTATGTGGCTGGAGGATGGAATAGGCTAATAGGTCAGACCTGGGTCACATGCTTGCTACAGAGGGGCCAGCCCACCCAGACCACATGGAGGCTGGAGGAGGAGAGGGGAATGGAGGCAAAACACACATGCTTGTGGGCCTACTATGTAGAAGGCTCCTACTGTGTGCTGAGGAGTGTATGGAGGAAGAGCAGGCATGTTCTGTGCTCTTGAGGGGTGCTCAGCCTGATGGGGAGAAAGGATAGAATTAAGAAGGCAGTTGAGGAGTGAAGGCAGGATTCAGAGCACCAAATATGGAGTGATAATAACCAAATCACAGCACCGTTAATTATTATACCAGGGTAATAGGCATAAGCTGGGTCTGTCCAGGCAAAGTAGGTCTACAACTAGTATTCCAGCAGTGAAGTGGTCCACTCATGTCATAGTCAAATTCTGGCTCCACTTCTTATCCAGCTGGGGAGCATTGGGACCGTCCTTTAACCTCTCTGTGCTTCAGTTTCCTTATCTGTGACATGGAATAATAACAGTGCCTCTTTCATAGGGTTGTCGTGAGGGTCAAAGTCATATGTGTAAAGCACTTGGTGCTCGGCACATAGCAGGTGCTATATCAGGGTCAACTGTTTTATTATTCTACTAGAGACCCAGTACATGAAATTCATGCATGGGTAGGGTCCCTAGACCTGCCCAGCGATCAGGGCCGATCTATCTATTAGGATTCTGATTGATAAAAACCCATCTCAAATTGACTTATGCAAAAAAAGATAATTTTCTGGCTTGTGCAACCAAAAAGTCCAGGAACTGTTTGGCCTCAGGTGTGACTGGATCCAGGGTCTCCAATACCACAGGAGAACTATATTCATTCATCTCCTAGTATCTTTCTCTTTTTTTATGTATTTGGGTGCTCCTGCATTGGGTGCATATATGTTTATCAGGGTTATATCCTCTTGTTGTATCTATCTAGTATCTTTCTTTTCTACTGTCTTCAGGCAGGCCCTCACCCAGCATCTTCAGGCTAACACCTTCCCATCTCAACCACGCCAGGGCCAATGAGCACCTCTTTCTCAGGGCTGCTCCTTAACTACCAGATAGATAAATAGATTGGTGGGACAATTGGGGGCACCCTCCTTGACTAAACTGGGGCCTGCAGGGTGGGGGCAGCTCCTGTGTTGAGCATCTGCCCTGGTGGTCAGTGTGTGTCATAGTGACTGATCGGTCTTCTGTTCTGCCAATTTGCATATTAGGCTTTTATTATATAGGATAGGATACCAGGAACTCTCTGTGTGACTATAAGGGACAAGTTGGGTTTAAATTAGTGGAGCTAAGAAAGGTAGCTTATCTGAGCAGATCAATGGGCTTGAGCAACACATGTGAATCTATTTTTTTTTTTTAATGTCAACACCATATTTGATTTGCAGTACTTATACACCCCACTGCACCTCCACCGCCAGGGGGGAAAATCCTTTAAAAACACAGCTTTCTATGAAAGTCTGATAAATCATATGTGAACACTTTCCAGAATGCTTTCTGAATCATCAATAAAATAAACCCACCTGTTGATTAATATGGCTATTCACTGTCCCAGGGTGGGGGCAGGAGAATGTGTGCTAGGCAAATAGTTCTACAGGCCTGCGGGTGGCTGGCAGTGCAGAACAGTTAGGGAAAGAGCCTGACCTGTCACTGACCGAGTGCTTCTAACTGGATGTCAGCAAGACTAGAGGACCTCGTGTCCCAAGGAAGGCATGCTGGCCAGGCAAGTGCTTTGCACAGTCAGGTACCTGAAGAGGGAATAGAGGATATGGGCAGTGGCGGGAGCCTCTCACCAGGCAGACTGACCATGTAAAAAGCCTGAGTCCCAAAGCCACCCAGCAGCTATAATTTACTGTGTGCAAACTTATCAGGGTTAGACTCTCTCTCTCATGTAGTCCTCACAACAGCCCCTTGAGCAGGAAACAAATCCTTAGAGAGGAAGCCATCTTCATGGAGGCATCTTTGCTTTGAGAATGAATATGCACTAAATGCTAAGTGCCTAGTGCATGCTCACAAAAGAGAAGGAATGAAAAGAACATTAACTCGGAGTCCCAGCTCCAGCACTGAGACCCTCAAGCAGGTAACTCCATCCCTCTGAGCCTGACTTCCCCATCTATAAATAGCGTAATAACAATGCCCACCTTCCAGAGCCAGAAGATACAGGTGTTCAGAGAATATCCCATTGCTTCCCCTGCTTCTGTCATGCCAAGTAGAGATGTAGTCTGACACATACTCATTTGTTAAACAGATATGTGTGTTCTACTATGTGCAGGCTTGGACCACATAGCTCTTCTGGGAAGAGACGTTCCAAACACTTCTCAGGAGAGATTTGTGTGGGGTGTGGTTATACATGAGACAGATGGGAGGCCGGGACAGGGATAGCCTTCCAGGACATTCCCTTCCTATCCAAGAAGCAGAGATAGAGGTCAGACAGGAGACAACCCAAGGGGCACAGAGGCAGGCAGGATCCAGTAGGAAAGATGGCAGCCAGGGGCAGGGGCCAGGGAGGAGCCCCTCCCGACTGCCTTCCTTTCCAGAGCTCCCTAAAGATTCCCAGGAAAGGGGGTGCAGAGTTGGGTTGTTCGTCACCCTTTTCCTGAAGACTCTCCCCTTCTAGCTGCAATGCTGGCTACTAGCTGTGATATCAGAGACATCACCTCATTGAATCTTCACCAACCCCTTTAAAGCAGGAACTGCTGGTATTCCCAGTTTATGGATGGGGAAATCGAGGCTCAGGGCACTACTACTAACAAGAGGCCCAGTCAGGATTGGTACCCAGACAGGCTGAGTCTTGAATGTGCACACATCCTCTTTAATCTACTGCCTCCTGTTGCCAAAGTAACTCTGCAACAAGAGGGCGTTTGCTGAAGGTTAAGGAAGGATCAGCCCTGCCTGATTGGTGAGGCTTCCAAGGACAGGGAGGGGTTGAACATGCAGAGCTAAGGAGAGCACATTCCTAGTGAGGGCGACAGCCTGAGGAAAGGCCCTGAGAAGAGAACCGGAATGTGCACGGGGAGACATGAGGAATTCATTGTGCTGGAGCTTAGGATATATCTCAAAGGGCAGAGGACTCCAGCCCACAGACAATGGACTGACATCTGTAGACTCTAGGTTTCAGTTGGTGTGTTCATGCAGTTTGTGCAGACTGTCAGCTTGGGTAACAGTGTTTAGGTTTTTCTGTGCCATCCATGTGAGTGTGGAATGAGCTGTGTGAGGGTAAGGCCCTGAGTATAGTTCCTCTCCAGGGGCCAGGTGAGCCAAAGAACTCACTGAGTGCAGAAAAGCTGAAGATTTGAAGAGCTGATTCTCATACTGGGTTCCTTGGGGTTTCACAGAGGTGCCTTAGGGGACAGGGTGGTGCTGAGTGGCCTCTCCTCCCCACCATGTACCATAGAGGCTCCTTTTATTTTTTATTTTTTGTTTTTTAATTTTTTAAATATATTTTATTGATTTTTTACAGAGAGGAAGGGAGAGGGATAGAGAGTTAGAAACATCGATGAGAGCGAAACATCGATCAGCTGCCTCCTGCACACCTCCCACTGGGGATGTGCCCGCAACCAAGGTACATGCCCTTGACCGGAATCGAATCCGGGACCCTTCAGTCCGCAGGCCGACGTTCTATCCACTGAGCCAAACCAGTTAGGCCGAGGCTCCTTTTTTTATCTGTTTTGCATGGTAGGGCATCTGGTAAAAAAAAAAAAAAAAAAAATTAAGGGGTGGGGAGGGGATGTTTTTGTTTTTGTTTTCAAAAGAAAATAAAAAATTTTAAAACCTCTTGTATAGGAAAAAGGTGCTAAATTAGAGTGTCTAAAGCCTGGGTTGGGGCCCCGGGTAATTTAAGTTCCCAGTGTCTCCGTTTCTATATCTGTAAAATGGAGCAAGTAATATCCAGCTCCCAGGACTCATACTGATCTGTTGGTTAAGTGAGAAAACACACACAGAGTAGCTGGTCCCCAGGGGGCCCTCGGGGAAGGTTCACCTTGCACTACCCCGCCCCAGCCATGGCCTGGCCTCCTGTGCTCCAACCGCCGGTGTTAGAAGACACACTGAGCTGGGAAGACTAAAGAAGAGACCAACCTGACTTTGGCCCTTATTAGCCAAGCCTCTCCCCAAGCCCCGCGTTAAACAAGAGAGTGGGCCTGGCAGCCTCGATGGCTGTTTCAGGCTCAGACATTCTAGAATTGTGGACTCACTGCCCCAGTGCCCCCAGGAGTGCCGACATCAGACTGGCCAAAGGGAGGCTAGCTCACAGCCGGGCCCCAGATTCCTCTTCCCTTGAAAGACTGACTTCAAATCCTTTGGTATAGCCAAGGCCCCACCACAGGCAGGCAGGGACAGTACCCATGGCCTCTCGCCCCAAACCCAGGCCCAGCAAACTTTTCCTCCCAGGTGGCTTTGAAGCCCTACCCACACTGGCTTCCAAAGGCCCATGTGAGTTCCCTGGCCCAGGCCTCTGGGACACCGGACTCTGATTACTTTGCACCCTTGAGTTTCCATTTTCTTTTCTGTCAAAGTGGGCTGAGGGTTGAGAGGTGTTGCTCAGTAATGCAGGCTGGACTGTCTCTAGCGTTAGGCAACCTCGAATGTCCACCCATCCTGGTCAAGAGGTCAAGAGAGCTGGAGCAGCCTCTCCCTCCAGGCCTGCCGGTCACACGAGAGGCCCTGACAGAGCAGGTAACTTATTCATGCAGGGCCCCCTCACCCCACAACAACGATTATCTTACTCCTCCTGGCACAATCCAAGCCCCTGCTGTGGTTTCAGACCTGGAGTTATTTATAGTCAGTGGAAATTAGCACCTCTGCAGATGGTTCCCTTGTACCCACCTGGCAGCATCAGCCTCTACCCCAAAGGGAGGCCCCCTGGAAATTTCCGTTGTCCCAGCAAATGATCCCAGGGACCATTTCTAAGCAGAGAAGATTCGGCTCTTTCTGTGGGATAGCTCTGGACAAGTCGCCATGGAGTTGAGAGGTAGAAGCAAGCTCTTCCAGCTCTATGATAAGGAAGGGCTGCATGGAAGAGGTGGCATTGAGCAAGATGGTGAGAGATAGGCAAGGTTTGCAGTGGGGAAAGGCACTCCAGGTAGAAGGAAAAGAATGGACAAAGGCACAGATGCAAAGAGGAAGGGTATGTAAAAGGAAGAGCCAATCATTTGGTCAGGGCAGGGAGCAAGCAGAAGTAGTGATGACAATTAAGAGTAATTAAGGGCCTCAGCCCACAATCCATTCACAATCCATTCGAAGAGCTTTACATACACATACCTCATTGAATCCCCCAACCACCTTATGGAGTGGGCACTGGTATTATCCTCATTTTTACACATAAAGAAATTGAGGCACAGAGAAGTTAAATAACTTGCCCATGGTCACACAGCTAATGAATGGAGGAACTGGCATTCAAACCCTGGCAGGCAACTCCAGAGTCTGTACTTTGACTCTAAATGTTAAGTCAAAAAGTTTGGGCTTCAATTAAGAAGCAAAAGGGAGCCCCAGACGTTCTTGAGCAGAGAAGTAGTGTGGCTAAGACAATGGGTCTGGCAGTAATGAGTTTGGTTTGGAATGGGGAGATAAAGCCAGCGGGGAGACAGACAACTGAACAAGGGGTGACAGAGTTGGACCTGGCCAGGGAGGTGGTGATAGAGAGGAGGAGGCTTCAAGCAGCAGAACTCAGCCTGTAATAGGTGACAGAGAGAGGGATGTCAGCGCAGACTCACTTTCAAGATAGTACTAGCTGCTCCTGATAGAGATGAGCCAACAAGGAGAGGGGCAAGGTAAAAGGTTTGTGCTGGGTACTGTGCGTTCTCAGGGCCTGGGGGTTAGGGTGGCATGCCTGGAGCCCTAGAGAGAGGGTGTGCCAGGAGGTGGAACATCCAGATGACAGAGATATCTATAGAGAGGTCTTGTCTCTACTAACAAGTCCAAACCTGCATGGGGAAAGTCAACCATGGGAGGGCAGAGATTTGGACCTATGTTGCTCACCACTGTATCCTGGCACCTAGAACAGTGCCCGGCACAGAGTACACTCAGTAAATACGCAGGAATGAATTCACCTGGGTGTTCATCAAGCACAGGTCCTCAGGGAACATCAGCTACTAAGGGAGCAGGCATCAGGCAAAGTAGAAGTCAGAGAACAGAAGGAAAGGGTTGGCTGTAGGTAGGGTATGATCAGGGTGTCTGACACTGGATGAGTAGTCACTTAGACATAGAGGTTGCAGGGGAATTGAAGGAAGACAATGAAGGAGTAACAGCCTCAAGGACAGACTGCTAGATGAAGTCTTGGAAAGATGTCTGCTGGACAAAAGAGCAGAATACAGCATTCCCTGGGGCTGCCCTGCCAGACACACATCAGCTCAGCCCAGGCAGGGCAGATGGGACAGGAACCTGGGGGACTCATGGACCCATGGGACCACAGGTCTAGAATGGCTCTCAGGGACCATTTCATCCAACAATCCCAAGGGTGCACATAAGACGCTGAGGCCCAGGAGGGAAGGGACTTACCCAAGTGCACAGTGAGTGAAGACCCGACCCAGGGCTGGGGCCCCAGAATTGCCCCTGCACATGGTGAAGGGGGCAGATGTCCCTTCTCCCTATCCCCATTGCAGCCTCCCCACATCCCCACAGACCCTTAGCTCTCTCATCTATCCCCACCCTCCTGCAGTGTAGTTTCCAGGGCCCGAAAACTGCGTGGCTTAAAGAACAGAAATGCATTGTCTCGCTGTTCTGGAGGCTGGAAGTCTGAGATCAAGGTGTGTGTGTGGTCGGGAGGGGGAGAGGGAATATGACACAATTCAACCCAGAACATTCTAACTTGAGACAGTCACTTCTTCTGTCCTTGCAGCCACAGTTTCTCTCCGATAAAGTGGGGACATGATGGGGACAGATGAGGACTGTGGTGAGAGCAAATGAGCTCACTTCTCTATGGACCTGTGTCTCCAAGAGCCCATCACGCAGTGCAGCCTAAGCATTAAGCAGCAGGTGCCCTGGGTCTGGATCCCAGCAAATGACTTCACCTCTCAGAACCAGTTTACTCATCTGTGAAGTAGTGCTGATTCCTAGGCCATTGTGACGAATAAATGAGCTGGTGCAAGTAAGCACACACAGCACAGTGCAGGAAGCCCACTGTGGGTGGAAACTGCCATCATTATTATGCAATGGAAATTAGCCAGGGAGGTGTGTGGAATCCTGAGTGACCCAGGGCCCAAAACAGCGGGAGATTTCCCGCCCCCCTCAGTGACATTGTACATTGAGGCAGAATGTACCCGAGGTCACTTGCCAACAGGTTGCCATCATTCTATCATTATCATCATCATCATGAACATATTATAGTTGTAAGAAGCTGAGGCCCAGAGAGTGAAAGATCGTATCCAAGCTTGCACAGCCATCTGGCACAAAACCAAATGAGAATCTTTTTTAACCACATCCTTATGTGATATATTTGTTAAGTAATTCCTAAATGCCCAACGTTAGCCTTTTCAGCTGTCCCATGGAACGTTAGAAAGTAGATGTTACAGAGAACTTAAAGCAACGTGGATGAGGCTCATGAAATAACGTGGCATGAACAAAGCAGGGCTTGGCGTGGAACGTGGCAAGAACTCCATAAAAACAAATGCAAGGAGAAAAGACTTAAAGGGAACATCAGGCTGTTCCTGTGTTGGGGTTGTGGGGTGAGATTAGGGACGATGGTTTTTCAGCTTCTCTTTCTGCACCGGTGAGTAAGGTGGGCCAGCAAAGCCATGCTGGTTGTAAGCAAAAGAAGCTGTCCTTGTGGGCAGAATGGGGTGGTCTCCCCAAGTTGGAGCAAAGCTGAAAACCCTAGTTGTGTTTTCCTGAGTGAAACTGGGACAAGCAGGGATCTGTGGCAGGGCTGGCAGAACAGATATTCTTTGGGGAATGTGGGGCGGGGGGAAATCCACTCCTGCTGTTTTGGGCCCTGTGTCACTCAGGATTCCAGGCGGTGCAGTGCTAGTACATGCACATCACCCAGCTCTCTGGGTCAGAAGGGAGTCCTCTTTTGCAGTGTGTGCTGATTTTGTAGTGTAAATGCTCCCACCATGTCACCAACATGATGGCATTAATGCAGAGTTGGGAAGAGATGTGCAGTAGCCCACCATTATATAGTATTTCTACCATGCAGATTCACAAGAGTAGAGCCTGTGTGGTCAGTGTGGCTCAGTGATTGAGTATCAACCTATGAACCAGGAGGTCACGGTTCAATTCTTGGTCAAAGCACATGCCCAGGTTTCGAGGTCAATCTCCAGTAGGGGGCGTGCAGGAGGCAGCCGATCAATGATTCCCTTTCATCATTGATGTTTCTATCTCTCTCCCTTCCTCTCTGAAGTCAATAAAAATATATTAAAAATAAAACAAATAAAAGAATCCAGAGCTTAATCCTGAGAACAGCAAGCCAAAGGACCCAGCTAGGAGAGGTACAGGGCTCAGAGC
Source organism: Murina feae (assembly GCA_004026665.1). Taxonomy (NCBI): domain Eukaryota; kingdom Metazoa; phylum Chordata; class Mammalia; order Chiroptera; family Vespertilionidae; genus Murina; species Murina feae. The sequence goes on along the minus strand of PVJC01002479.1, from coordinate 61,463 downwards.
AGCCACAGCCAGCCCACACCCCAACCCCACCTCAGCGCCTCCCCTTCTCCAGGGATGAAAGTAAATAAACTAAATCTCTTGTCACAGTGCCTGAGAGCCCACCCTTAGAAATTCTCCCAAGAGGGAGACACCCCTAGTTGAAGAGTATCCTAGGACAGTCTTCTCAAGTATCCCTAAGGGTAGATGAGAGTGAAGGGGGGGCGGGGCTCAGGGGTTGGGCGTGACCCAGATACAAGGGAAATACCCCTGAAGGCTTAGGGTTGAATCCCACAACTACAGGCAGAGTGAGCATCCTATGCCTAATGAATCCATGATTCGCTAGGAAGCCCCATTGACCCTCCAGGAAGATGCTAAGTCTCTCCTGTGATCGCAGGTCTCTAGCTCATGGCCGTAGTTGGCCAAGGTGAAGAAGCAGCCTCCCACCTGAGAACCAAGTGTCTCCAGCTCCCTGTTATTAGGGATCATCTGGTGGCCAGCAGAAGGCTTGGCCTAGGGCAAGCCAGGGGATCTGAGTTAGAAAGGAGCCCGAGGAGAGGTGCTGCCCTGTCCTCTAGTAATACCTGAGGTGGCGACTACCTTGTACAGAGCAGCACACCAAGACGACACTATTATCTCTATTTTGAGGAAACAGAGTCGACTAACTTACCCAGGTCACACAGCTGTTGGAGTAAAACCTGGGCCTGGATGAGGCCATACTCCTGCGCTTAACCATCTATCAAGAGGGCAGGAGGAGGTGTCCCAGGACTCCGTGTTCCCCACAAAGTGGTGCTTGGACTCTGGCCCAGAGGCCTGGGGATTTTCAGTTGCTCCAAACACACTGGAGCACAAGCCCAAATATGAGAAAGAGGGCAGGGTTGGGGTTAGGCAGACACCTGATCTGTTAATGGGATAGCCGAGAACTTGATTCCGATTTCCGGGTCTCACGCACTGCCTCCTTGTGCCCAGCAACATCCTCAAGGGCCCCTGGGCCTGGGCCTCATGGACTACAAAAGATAAGTTCGGAGATAAATGGTGATAGGAGGAGAGTTGATTTGGGGTGGTGAACACACAATACAATATACAGATGATGTATTATAGAATTGTATACCTGAAACCTATATAACTGTATTAACCAGTGTCACCCCAATAAATTCAGTGGGGGAAAAGGAAAAAGGGTAAGTCTGGAATCCCAGACCCAGGGGTTGTAGGCTGTCATCTCTGGAGCCATTTGGCAGGACCTGGACATGGAATACTGACTGAGGGTCCAACGCTGGCTCTTCTACTCACTTGCTGTGTGATCTCAGGTAAATTACTTGCCCTCTCTGAGCTTCAGTTTTCACATCTGAAAAGTAGGTTTAGATATGCCTGCCTATAGGGTTAAGAAAATTAAATGATAATAATGGATGTATAAGCCCCTCCACTTTTCATCCTACCCCCCATCCAAATTCTTCTCCTCACAGTGGCCAGAGTAAACTTAATTATGAGTCCATTTATGCCACCCCCTGCTCAAAACCTAATGGCTCCCACTGCTCTTAGAATGACATCTAAACTTCTCACTATGGCCTGCAGACCTGGCATGATCTAGCCACCACCCTATTGCAGGGTCTTCAAGAACAGGTTACTAGGCCCATAGGAGAGCTAAGTCTCAGAGTGTCCTTTAAAGCTATAGAGCTGGACCCTCCATTAATACCACTTGGGATTCCAGAATAAATTAAAGATTGTAATTGATGATAATTAATTCATTGTAAATCAATGATAATAATTGTAATGTTAAAACTATAGATACCTTGCTCCTTACTACCCTCTGTGCCACACCAGCATGGCCAAGGGTGAACCCAAGTGGGGGTGATGAAAGGATTAAGAAAAGACAGACAAGAAAATGAAAGCTGGGTCTCAGTGGGACACTGCCCTCTCTGATGGAGAGAGATGACCACGCCCACAAGCCGTGTCTATTTTATAGCAGATGCCACGAGGCAAAGTAAGGGCATGACAAGTTGTTTACAACATTCTTATTGGTTTCAACCCCACTCCACTACATACACCTGAACTCAGGCACGTGGGGCCACGTGTTCAGACCACAGGCTCAAGCTCACAACTATAGCTATTGGCTAGTTGTGCTGGGAAGGCTCTGCCCTCCAGCTGGGACTTGCACATGACAATGAGAGGACTGTGCCCTCTCAGTAGTCCAAAGCTTGAACCTGTCCAAAAAATTCTGGCTGTGTCCCACAACCCTCCACAAAATTTTGAGACATTCTTTGGTATGATGTATAAACCCCTCCACCCTCTGGCTAAGAATTATTTCAGTCATTTATTCATTTATACATCCTTTAAAGAAGTGTTTATTGAGCACCTATTTAATACTAGATACCGTCCTAGGTGCTGGCGATAAAGCAGTGAACAAAGATCCCTTCCCTCACAAAGCTTACAAAAACAAATAAGTGAACAAGAAGATATCAGATGGGCAAGAGCTTTAAGAGTAACTAGGGGGAGGGACAGCTTAGATAGGCAGTCAAGGGGGGCTTCCCTGTGGAGGTGACAATTAACCTAAGTCTCAAATGACATGCTGGATGCCTAAGAATTGCTTTCCATGGTTGACTAAGGGTGAGTTCCATTGGGGCCCTGGGTCTTCAGTGTTTTTAGATCCCCTATGTTAATGTCTTGGGCTCTGTCAGACATCCTGCCAGCCCCTATAACCTTCATGATCTCTTTTTATATCATGGCTACCCAGGGAGATAAGCATTTTCAGCCTCTCATCTTATAGTAGAGAAACTGAGCCTCAGCTCTGGCTGGTGTTGCTCAGTGATTAGAGCATCGGTCCACACACCGAAAGATTGCAGGTTCGATCCCCAGCCCTGGTTGGGGCTCATGCAGGAGGCAAACAATTGATGTGTCTCTTCACATCAATGTTTCTCTTCCTGCCCTCCCTACCTCCACTCTCTAAAAAATCAATAGAAAAAAATATCCTTGGGTGAGGATTAAGAAAAAAGAAGAAGAAATTGAAGCTCAGAGTGGACTTGCACAGGGTCACACACAGTAAGTGACAGTCAGGACTTACCTTTGAGTCTCCTAACTTGGCCAGTACTGTGCCTCTCCCCACACCTCTTTCCTCGCTGAAATGAGTTTGGGGAAATCATGGTATCAGGGGAGAATAAAAGCCTCCTACTCTATTAGAAGCTGATGTTGTCAGCTAAGGCTCAAGAGGCCAATGAGTGTTCATTGAGATAAAAGGTCACCAAACTAGTCCAATCCCAGAGAAACAGGTATGTGGAGAAAATCCTGGGCAAGCCCCATTGCAGAAAAAAAAAAAAAATCCCTACCAAGGCCAATTGTTGAGCAATGAGGGTTTTGTAAATTACCTCACTTTGGCTCAACTCTTAAAAGGCTAAAATGTTTTCTTTCCACTTGAGAGCGGCATCTGTAGCATATCTTATGGGTAGGCAGGAGCCATTCTATACCTTTAGATTTTGTGCTTTCTGAGGGCACAGGCAGTTTCATTTACCTCTGAAACCCTAGCACCTAGCAAGGATCTATCCTATATAATAAAGAGGGAATATGCAAATTGACCATCACTTCGCCACAAAGATGGCTGCACCCATAGCTGAGGCCAAGTTCCCATAACGAGCCTTAAGGAGCAATCAGCAGGGACCTGAGGCTTTGCCCTCACCCCACCCCATGGAGCTTGACAGGGGACCTCAGGCCGCACCTCCCACCCAGCAGGAATTGATGGGGGACCTCAGGCCACGCCCCCACCCTGGCACCAGGGTGGGGGACCACAGGCCACTCCCCACACCTGGCAGAGTTTGACAGGGGACCTCAGGCTGCACCCCCGCCCTGGCCAGGCTGGGGGACCTCAGGCCAGGACTTGACTCTGGGTCTCATGATGCACCCAAGACTCTGACAGGAGGAAAAATTTCATATATATTTTACTAATTTTCTTTCATCTCTGACACTTCTATTATAGAGTAAGGGCAAATAGCAATATTAAAATATTTCCTCTAATCCCCTTTTGATGTGCATGAATTTCATGTATCAGGCCACTAGTATAAGTAAAAACCTGAGTGATGATTGCATGCATGTGTGCATGTGTGCATGCTGGACTGCCCAGTCTCTACCCCACCTCCCCCAACCAGACCCCACAACCCAGCTCAGCTTAGGGGCCACAGAGATAGCAGAGACTCTAACCCTGGCCACAGCCTCCAGCAGTGTCTTCACCACCTCCCTGTACATGTCCCTTCCCAGCTTCCCTGCATTCCCTCTGCTTGGAAAGGCATGTCCCTTTTATCCCTGCCTAGAGGTGGGGTCCTAGGGGAGGGTACCAGCCTGGGAGGGGCTGCGACCTGACTACCACTCCCTTGCTAGCCTCAAGGACATATGAGCTGGCACAAAGCCACCAGCATCCTCTTGAAGTCCTGGGAGATCTAATTACCCAGAAAGGAGAAAGTGTTGAGCGAATGAGCACAGGGCTCGGCCGGTTTTTGACTGCTGCAGTTAATGTGAGCCCAGGCTGCAAAGCTGTCCCTCTGATGTTCTGAGAACAGGCTCCTTCGATGGCTAGCTGTTTGATCTGAAACTGCCAGCTTTTCTGTCACCCCCAAAAGCTTTTCTAAATTGTCCTAAAATTACCATCTCTGGGAGCCAGCCATGCTTGAGGCCCTGGCTCAGAAATGAATAAAATACAGCTAAGAGGTGGGAGGCAAAAGAAAAAAAAAAGAGGTGTGAGGCTGATGGACACTTCCCCAAGGGCTGGGGTGAGTCCCAGTCCTGAGGTTTAATTCTCAGCACTGGGGTGGGGTGGGGTGGGGGGACTTGCATCTCGTTTCAGTATTTTGGCCATTTTACAGATGAGGCAACAGGTACAGTGTACCCAAGGTCACTTGCCAACAGGTTGCAGAGATGACATTCCCACCTGGCCCAAGCCCCCATTTCTTCAATGTATTCCAGATGCCCTCAGGTCTTAGATATTTTCCCTCTCCCTATTGTGTGCATTTGCATTTCAGAGCCCCGTGCGACACATCATGCCAGTTCTGTCCTGAAGTTTTGTCCCTGAAAAGTGCCAGGGATGATGATTTTGTACAAATGTGTTTCTTGGTTAATTAGTATTTTTACGTTTTGCTATAAATAGCCAAAAAAATAAATGCCTCCAGTAGATTTTGGACCAAGCAGTACAGGGTTTAAGGGTGTCAGCCACCCCCCTTTGCAGAAAACGCCTAAAATTAAACTAACAGTGAGAGGCTTATGAGTACCTACTAAGCGCTGGGCATTGGGAAAACTCTTTCATTTGCTTATTCATTCCTTCAAAAGGGGTTCCCTGAGAACTTACTGTGTGCTAGATATAGTTCTAGGCCCTGGGGATAGATGCAGCCATGAATAAAATCAATGTCACTGCCCTTGTGAGGCTTGCATTCAATTGTGGATGGCAAGTAAGTCAATAAATAAATAATTGAAAGTATCTATTGCAGTAAGGTCTCTGGAGGATATAAGCAAGAGTCTGGGATTGGGAATAACAGATCTTCTGAGATCCTGGGATCAGGAGGCAGAGAAGACCTGGACAATGGAAAGGAGGCTGCCACATGAAATGAGGAGGGAGCATGGGCAAAGGCTCAGAGATGGGACCTGAGGCAACCTTGGGCAAGAGGTGAATCCAGGATGATGAGCAGGAGCTGGACAACAGGAACCTGGAGGAGTGTGGGTTTTTCCTCTAAAGTGAGGCAGCTGCAGGAGAGCCAAGAACAGTAGAGTGACATGATACATTATCTCATTCATTTTCACCAAAGCCCTGCAAAGCAAGTGCTTAATCCTCACTCCAGCAGGTGAGCAGTGTCAGAGTCTGAGAAGAGAGATGGCTTAGCCAGTGAGGCGACAAAGCCACTTGTTGAACCCACAGGTGGGTGAGGATCTCTGCATCACCCAGCCAGCCAAGGGTGGGCATGGCCAAGACCTTAGGGAGGCTCCTACCTGGTGCCCTGCCCCCAAATGTCTTGGCACTTTGTTCTGTTCCTTTTAGTTTTGTTGATGGGCCTCTGGCTGAACAAAACTTAATGGGATATGATTTGAGGGTTCACCGGGAACATTTTGTTTCCCCATAAAATTGCAAGCCTTGGCAGAAATGTGCATTCCTGGTTGCTGGGCAACAAGGTATGACCCCATGAGTAGTGGGGGCAATGATTCTTCCCAGGGAGAAGTGGCTAGTCCACCCACTTTTCCCTCCCCACAACTCCCTTCAAGGCGCAGACCCTCCCATCCAGTCAGGAGAACTCACAATGAGGAGGACAAAACACAAAGTAGATGTAAGTAGGAAAGGGTGACAGTTTCAAAGAGACATTAAATGGGCTCAGTCCCACCCCAAAGGAAAAGTAAAGAGAAGGACCTATTTCAATACGTAGGGGAATTCCTTTATGACCACAATAGTGGCCTACACTTTACCATGTGCCACACACTGTTTTAAGCATGTTAACATATATTAACTCATCATATCTTCACAAGAACCTTATGAAGTAGATACTATCATCACCCCCATTTTAAAGATGGGAAAACTGAGGTACCTGAAGCAGTCTGGCCCCAGGCCTGGAACCAAAGCAATTGGATGGATGGAATGTCTGAGCAATCTGATTAGGAGTCAGCAGGGAGAAATAGAACACTTGAGAGATTTACTCAAAAACTGGAGTTGAATCAGTTCAGCTCTTAACAGGGCCCTGTTGTGTGCAAGACAATTTACTTTCTACAGGAATGAGGTAAAGAACTCCTGGTGGAATAGGAGTAGATGCAAATAGGCCATATTTACCAGAGTGTGGTAGGTACTACGAGAGAGAAGGAAAGGATGCTGGAAGATGCATTGAGGCAGATCCCAAAGGAGGTGACAGACGTAGGCCTGGGAAAGGAACCAAAGATGGAGGAGAAGCATTTTATCACCTTGGATGGGAATTCATTTTTTAGGTGCCTGTCTCTGCTCTACCATCACCACCCAAGCCTGTGAGCAACTCAAAGCAAGGGTCATGTGTAATTTATCTTTGTGTCCTTAGGAGACAACACATACCTGACATTTTGTATACAGAAATCACAAAATGTTTGTTTTAAATATATGTAAACACAGAAGAAAGGAAAGGGAAATGAATGACTGAGAATGGGCTTACCTACAGAACAAGGGATGTTAGACACTGCTGAGCATTTAGAGCCATTGCGAGTTCCAGAGTGGAGAAGAAAAAGTCCACAATGGGCACTTAAGGGAGATCAGAGCAGCATAAATTGTGGGGCAGAAGGAGATGGGACTGGGAGGGAGACCCAGTGAGGAGCCATTGCAGAAATCGCTAATTGAGAGATGCTGGGAGCCCAGATTCAGATGATGATTTCCAGAGTGAAGAGGAAAGGTCAAATCCAAGAACCACCAAGGAGGCTGGTCAATCTGGTCTGAAAGAGGAATCGGTTTGAAGGAAACCAAGAGCTTTGTCTTAGATTTTCTGAGTCGGAGATATGGGCAAAACAATCAAGTGGGTCTACCTGGTGGGCCCCAGGAAACCCTGGCCCAGGGACAGCAAATACCTGGAAGGCAAGTTCCCACTTTCTGGACCCTCATCTGTGGCATTCGTCGCTAATCAAACCCAATGCTCAGACTCCTCGATCTCAACTCCAGATAGCCCCTATTAATCAATTACAGTTGACTTGCAAGATTAAATGTTTTTGTTACCCCCATCCTAGGAGCAGCAGGGGGAGCCTTCAGACTGAGCCACTTTCTGATAGCCAGAATAAAAGGGAAGTGGGCAATGAAGGAGTAGATGTGGGATCAGTGAGTCTTCTAAATTAATGTCAGGTATAAACCACCTGAGATCCAGGTAGGAATCATGAACTTTTCCCTCTATAAACCTTTAAACTCTTCTTTTAAGGAAGATTTTAAAAGCTTACAGAGTTTAAATGCTTAAATTCTTTAAGAGTTAAAAAAAAAAAAAGAACTCTTTTTTTAAGCAAAATCACCCAGCTGTTATTATTCTTTCATTCCAATTATTGAAAAAGCATTCATTCTTATGAATAATAATATTCTGAGGATACAGTTTGATAACTTTCCTGATAAGCCTAACTATTCTCAACTTATCTCAGTTTTATTACTTGGTGAAGACTTTAGGGAGCATGCTTTTCTCCTACTGAGGGATCTGTAGTCTGCCAGCCATTCATTCCATACCTGTTTGTTGAATACCTACTGTGTGCTGGGCTCTGTTCTAGGTAACATGACTGTCTCCACCAATCTCCTCACGGAGCTCACAGTCTGGTGAACTAAAACAACAGCCAGCCTCAGAGCCATCTATCTATACTTTCACAGGTGGCCAGGCCTGGCGACCTTTCCTCCTCACAGACAGTCAGCTTAACAACTGAAAAAAGAAAGAGAATGTTCTCAGTCTCCTCCCAATTATCAAGGAAGCATTGAATGTCCCTGCTTTCAAACTGGCAAGAGCAGAGACATGGATGTTCCTTCTCTTTCTAAGAAGGCAGACTTACCTCCCAGCAGGAGTGGCACCCAGGGGATGTCCAGGGACCTGTGGGTCCTCAGGCATCTCAGGAACCAGATTTCTAACCCAGAGACACACAGCTTCTCTAGTGCTTAGAATTAGAAAATCTTCAGGAACAGTTTGCTAAAGGAAGCACACACTCTCCCAAAACAATGCACTTCTAAATATTACCAAGCGAGAATGTGGCAGGTTTCTAAGATAGAGACTTCAATGGGTTTGGCCACAAATCAGAAAGTTAATGTGGTGGTGACAATGAATGCTCCAATTGAATTCACTACGTATGTTTTCTCAGTGGTCACCGTGGCTCTAGTATTAGTGTGAGCCTTGGTCAATCCATTACCAGCCATCACCACCCCAGGTTCCCTGAGGGAAGGGAGTAGCCAACTTCCTGCCAAACAGGAAGTGGCTAGTACATGAAATGAAAGCGGTGATAACCCTTCTCAGTTGCACAGGCAACAACAGAGGGACCTTTGTCAAGTTATTGGAGAGACAAACAAAACATTCAAATTACAAAAGAATCCCCAACAGTGTGTGGTTAAACATCAACATGATGATAGATATGGAGTGCAATTGCTTAGCCATTTCCAAGAGACACCCACAAGCACCAGTGGCACAGACAACAATAGCATGGGGTCTTGGTGTCTCAAGACCTGAGTTCTTGTCCTTTTATGCCATTAATAGTTGAAACAAGTCACTTTATATCCTGTGCCCTCCTCCATAGAGTGTAGACAAGGCTATTGGCCTTATGTAGTTAAAGTGCTTTAACTGGTAAATTTAGGGCATAGTTATCAACGTCCACTCTATGCCAAGCACTGTGTGCTGTACATTATCCTATATAATAAAAGTGTTATATGCAAATGGACCCTAACAACAGAACGACTGGGAAGACTGGTCACTATGACACACACTGACCACCAGGGGGCAGATGCTCAGTGCAGGAGCTGCCCCCTTGTGGTCAGTGCACTCCCACAGCGGGAGCTCTGCTCAGCCACAAGCCAGGCTGACAGCTGCCAGTATAGCGGTGGTGGTGGGAAACTCTCCTACCTCCTCAGTAGTGCTAAGGATGTCCAACTGCAGCTTAGACCTGCTCCCCACTGGCAAGTGGACATCCCCCGAGGGCTCCTGGGCTGCAGAGGGATGTCTGACTTCCAGCTTAGGCCTGATCCCCCAAGGAGCAGGCCTAAGCCAGCAGGTGGACATCCCCCAAGGGGTCCCAGACTGGGAGAGGGCACAGACTGGGCTGAGGGCCCCCACCACCCCACGAGTGCACAAATTTTTGAGCACCAGGCCTCTAGTCTCATTTAACCCTCTGATCACCCCTCTAGGTCTGTAAGATATCCCCATTTAATAGCCCAAAGGCCCAGAGAAGTTGACTGGCCTCAGGTCTCCCAGCTGGAAAGTGATACAACTATAGCCATTGTTAGTCACTGGATGCTCTGACCACACGGTTCAAAGGATATGATAACTGCATTACAGAGTAAGACCCCCAAATGAGTGTAGAAAATCCAGGGAGGTTGGGAACTGACATTTCTGTTCACCAGTGTATGACCAGGGAGGTGCACAGTCACAATTTATTGAATGAATGGATGACTGAATGAGACCAAACACATAGCAGTTCAGAAGAGACTCAAGTTGATTTCCCTGGGTTCTGCCACTTACTAGTTGTGTGTAAAATGGGATGATGAGCCCTAGCCAGTTTGGCTCAGTGGATTGAGCATCGGCCTGCGGACTAAAGGGTCCCAGGTTCAGTTCCGGTCAAGGGCATGTACCTTGGTTGTGGTCAAATCCCCAGGGAGAGGTGTGCAGGAGGCAGCTGATCGATGTTTCTCTCTCATTGATGTTTCTGGCTCTCTATCCCTCTCCCTTCCTCTCTGTAAAAAAAACCAATAAAATATATTTTTTAAAAATGGAATGATGATAGGCCCTCCCACAGAAGTCACTTCAAGGATTAAATGAGCTTATGCATGTGATAGCAGATAGTGTAGAAGCTGGTACAGAGTAGACATAAGTGTTGTCTGTAATGGTGAGGGTGAGGGATTTAACCAGAGGGTTTTATATGTATGCTGTGATTGAGCCTTATAGCTGTCACCCAAAATATTGTTATAGCCAATGATCTGCCTTCCCTCTCCCCTTCTTCTCCTTCTCCCTCTCCCCTCCCCATCAGCTTCTTCCTCCATCTCCCTCGCCCTTTCCCTCTCTGCCTTTTCTTCATCTGTAAGCACTGTGAGTATTTACTGTGTACAATCTATAACCAAGGACATAAAATGAAATGACACAGGCTGTGCCTTTCAGGAGCTCAAAATGGAGTAATCACAAGAGCCAGTTAAAATACCACTGAATAACTTCTGTAGGGGAACAAGGCAGCAGAGATGGGACATTAGATCAGTGTGGGTAGTCAGGGGTGGCTTCCAGAAGAAGGTGCTGTGAGCCATCTCAGAGGATGAGGGTTGGAAAGGCAGCCCAGCAGGTGAACGGCCAGAGTGAGAGAGAGCAGGCATGCTGGAGGGGCAGAGGGGGAGGAGAGAAGAGGTTTGCCACCACACTGGCATGGACAGCAGGGTGCTCTGCACCCTCTGCACTACACACATACATAGCACAGGTTCATCTCCTCAGTCGGGAAGCACCCTGCACTTGGTGTGGAGCCACAGCACTGACCCAGCAGCCTTAGAAGGCCCTTCATGAAAGGTTAATGGCTTCATGAATGAATGATGCAGTTACAAGAGAAGTGTGCAAAAGGATCTTGGAATTTTAGAGCAAGAAGAGTCCTTTGAGAGCTAATCCAAGCTCCTCAGTCAAGAGGAAGCGGAACCCAGGAGGTCACGTGGCCAGTGATTGGAGAAAGATTAACATGTCTTCATTTGGGTTCCCTCAAAAGCAGGGTGAATTGACAATGGGGCTCGGGTTGTCTATTTAGGAGTGGTCTGAGGAATCAGAGTGAGGAGGAATAACAGAGAAGAGAGAAACACCCATATAAGGTATGCTATTGAGCTGGTTACTGCTGTGAGTAACAGGGCTCAAGTCCTCCCAGGCCTTTGCAGCAAGTGTGTGGGCTGTGCCTCAGAATTGCCCCTCCCAGGGTACAAGGCTAGAACATTTGTGCTGATTCCCAGCTCCTGCTGTGTATGGACAGTTTGGTTAACTCCTAGCACTCCTGAGCCCCCTGCTTGGGGGCACCTAGTGACTCCCAGCTGCAGGAAAAGCCCTAAAACAGAGGAGAGATTCAGTGGGCACATGAGGGGGTATGGCTGTGCTCAAGAGCTACCCACCACACTGTAGCTTGGAGTCACAAGGACTGAGAGGCTGTGTCCCTGGGCATGTAAAACAAATGTCATCGCTCCTTAGGAGATAATAATAGTACCAGCAATGGCTTCCATTAATTAATTTCTCTGCACCAACTGCCATGCTGAATGCATTATGTGCACTGCCTCATGTGATGCACATACCCATCTTAGAAGGTAACTACCAGTGACCCCATTGTACAGGTGAAGAAACCAAGGCTCAGAGCTATTTATATAACTTGTTTAAGGTCAGACAGCTAGAAATTGATAGAGTTACAATTCAAACTCAGGTCTATCTGACTCCACAGCCCTGCCTAAGCCTCGAGCCTTGCAGGTGATTAGAACAGGTGGAAGGAGCATGTCAGAGTTCAAGGCTCTGAGACATTCCCCTTCAAAGGAGGCAGCATGCATGAACAGTCCAGAGCATGTATCCAGGCACCTTCAGTGATTCACCTTAGGGAGAGGCACTTTCTCCCCACCCTATACTTCAGTTTCCTCATCCATAAAACAGGTTTACTATAATGCTTTTCCAGCCTCCTTCATAAGGGTCAGCCTGGAGAAAAGAGCTAGCACAGGTTCTCTGCACGAGGGAAGCCCAGGTTCATGTTCTAGGGGGTATGGTGCAGTGAATAAGACAGATTCTAGATTGAGATGAGCCTGGAGTTGAAACCCAGATGATACAGCTTTCTTTATATCCCTGTGCCTCGGTTTCCCATCTATAAAATAGGGTAACAAAATGAAGTCACAGGGAAACCATGAGACACACATGAAATAATGCCTACATGAGGCCTAGCACAATGCAAGTGCTCAAGGGAGCCGTGGGTGTCATCATCAGTTTGACCTTTAGGTATGAAACCTCCCATGGTCCCTTAACCTCTGTGAGTCCAGGTTTCTACAGCAAAGACCTCTTAATAGCCGCCTTATAGAGTTGCAAGGCCCATACATGGTAATGGACATGGATGTGGTTCCTAAAACAACTTTCTCAAAAGAGTTTCTCTCAGCTTTCTGGGATATTCATGAGTTTCCTGATTTGCTTAATAATTGTCACTACCACCTTCCTTCCCCCATCCCGAGTCTCTCATCCACTCCCATCCCCTAATTCTTTCTTCCTGAGGGAGAATCAATTTCTAAGAGACACCTCTTGGTCCTCAGAGAAGCTGCCTTTGTAAAGAGCTGAAGAAGCTAGTGTTACAGAAATAAAGGCCTCTGCTTTCCTGGCTTTTATTTCTGTTACTGGATCTCACCGACAATTGCCCTCCAACAATAACTTCAGGCCCTTAAGTGGAAAGTATGAGGGATGCCCCATGGTGAGGCTGAGGCTAGGCATGTGTACTTCCCCAAGTTCTTTTGTGAGCTGTTTCAACAACAAAGACAAGAGTCCACTGAGGCAGTTGGACACAGAAAAAAAGTGACTTGAGGAAACGCCAAGTATCTGCCCCATCCCCCAATCCTCCATGTGAAAATGTCTTAGAGCAGACATTGGAGTCAAGCATTGTCCACCCCTTACCTCCTTTCTTCCTATGCAGGTGTGTCTAGGAGAGGCCATATGTTGCTTAAATATGTATCAGACCAAGACAATGCAGGCCTTGCCCTCTTGGAGCTTGGAGCCAACAGGGGAACCAAATATTAAGAAAAATCAATTACATTATTAATTATTAAAATCATAAAACAAAAGTTTTTGGGGAGCTATAAGAATCTTCAAAAAGGGAGGGGAAAGGGGACAGATTGACCTAAAGGAAGCCTGAGTTAGGTGCAAGGTGGGGAAGAGCATTCCAAGCAGAGGAAACAGCACATGCTTTCCTGAGACAGGAAAGCACTTACATTGAAGCCACAGAAAAGAGGCTGATGTCACTGGAGCGTGGTGGTGGTGAAGGGATGTGACAGCTGAAGAGAGCAAGGGCCACACTGTACAGGGCCTCCCAGATCTCGGCAAGGAAAGTGGATCTTAGCTCTATGCAGAGGAAGCCACTAGCCTATTTTAAATAAGCACCTGACATTAACAGTGCACGTTACATTTTTAAAACATCCCTCTAATCACTGGATATAGACTGGATTGAGGGTGAGAGCAGGGAGACCAATGAGATGGCTACTGAAGCCATCCTAGACTAATGCGCATGAAAGGAAGGGGAGTGGTCATAGCTGGGATAAGTGTTTGTTTGGGTGGATGTACACAGGTAGTAAGTGATGAAGCCAAGATTTTAACCCAGGAATATTTGTGCCCACGTCCACTTCATCCAAAGGTTATATGGAAACAAATCTATATTTTCTTACAATACAGACTGATTTCCCCCTTTAAATTATATTTTCAGTTATTCAAGTAAAACGTGAACACATTCTCTTGGTTAAAATTAAAATATTTCAGTCAAAGCTAAAAAGTCTCCTTGGCCACTGCAGTTAATCGTGGTGCCCTTCCCCCTCCTCAAAAGTCCCACCTTCATGTGTTGGGAGCAGATCCTTACAGACCTGTTGCTACACATTTACATATATGTGAACCCATAGAAAATGTACACTATTGTTTTGTTAAATATTCTGTTTTACATAAATTTTCTGTTATACACATTACTCTGTAACTTGCTTTTTTCACTCAACAGTTTGCTTTGGAAAGCCTTCTATGCTGGTACACATATATGGATCTCTTTTTTTTTTTTTTTAACTGTTGCATAGTATTTTATGGACTGGTTGTACCACAGTTTATTTAGCCCACTCACTTTCCAAAGACAGAAATGCATTTTTGCTATAAATATTGTAGGGTTTGTGATTTTTTTTTCTTTTAAAATATAAGACTTTTATTTATGCTAATGGAGGAACCCACACCAGAGTGACAACACAAATATTTAGCAACACCCAGCCTGGTGACTAAGTTTTCCCATTTCCCTTCAGGTGCTTGGCATCCCTGTGAGCTAGTTCTTGTCCACTGCCAAGTCTCTGATTATAGCAAAAGGCTGTCTTGAGAGCAACAAGGAGAGTGGTAAAATTGTCGGCTTTTATTTCAGTGCTGGATCCTGAAGCACACACAGTCTGGCATGGTGTGAAAAGAATACAGCTATGGAGCCTTGAAAACCTGGGTTTAAATCCTGGCTTTAGTTGCGTGACCCTGAGCAAGTCACTTTTCCTCTCTGAGCCTCAGTTTGCCCACCCATAAAGTGAAGTTTATAATCCCAACCCTATGCAATGGCCAGGAGGATTAAATGCAGGTCATGACACATAAAGTGATAGTCTTATAAGAGCACATACATGTGCATCTAGCACCTACTCTCCTCACCCCTGCAGCCCCCGTGTAATGTGTTGGGGAGGTCCTGCATCTCTGAAGGGATCGCTCAAAGTCACAGAACACTGCTGCAGATGCAGTGTGGGGGTGACATTTGAGTAAAGGGATTTTTCTGCCCAAATTCTAGACACCAGCTGCATGCTAGACACTGCCCATATTGCACCTCCTTTCATCTTCACCCCAGTGGACAGAGCTAGGTTGCCCCTCTGTCCCAATTTGGGGATGAAGAAACGGAGAGGGGATACCATTTGCCCAAGGTCTCTTTAAGTGGTAGAGTGAAGACCGGTGCTTCACCCCCTCTGCCTCCACAAGCTGGCCTGGCAGCAGCTCTTCAGAGCGCCCCTCCTGGAGGGAGAGGGAGGCTCCTATCGTGATGACATCTATGTTCAACCATCAAGACCCCTGCACAGACAGGGAGAAAAATAGTTTTTCTGACCTCCATTTTTCCAGGGGGATGAGATAAAGGCATAAAGGCTTCTCAGAGGTCAACTAAGGGCATTCTGAATCAAATCTCTTTAAAGGGCAGAGAGAGAGCATATAAAATGGCCATAATTTTTGTGCAATAAGGTTCAGTTCTTTAAATTCACTTGAGCAAGATGTGTCCCCTCCCTTGGTGTGTCAGGAATCAGGAGTCCAGCCCTGTCACTGGATCACCCTGTATCTGAGCCCAGTCAATTTTCCCACCTGTCAAATAGTGTGAGACTACCTGTCTTGCTCTAACAGTGGAGAAGCCCGAAAGAAAGAACTGGGGGAGCTTTAAGGTAAGGTTGTCAGGTTTAACAAAGAAAAATACAGGATATTCAGTTAAATTTGAATTTCAGATAAAAAATAATTAAGGTTTTTATTAGTAGTATGTCCCCAATATTACATGGGACACAACTTATACTAAAAATTGTTTACTGTCTATCTGGAATTCAAAGTTAACTGGACGTCCTGTATTTTATCTGGAAAACTTATTCAGGGCCCCCGGCTCCATTGGACATCCCCATTCTTTGGTACAGGTAACTGGTATTTTCATCACTTCAAGATGAACCCTGGCCACCCACCTTTCAACCAGGTCCCCACCAGCGGCTCCCACACGTCCTCCATACACACTTCCCTGCCCACATTAAAATTCTGGAACCATGAGCAAAGAGGTCTAAGAATTCCTACAGTGGAAACTGGTGTGGAAATCCAATCTGACTTGGGGAAAAGACAAGTGATATGTTTAAATCAGTGGGAAATTTGTGCCTACATATGTGTCAAGATGGTTAGAAGGACAGTATCTGTAATGCTTATAAGCAACTGATTTCATTCTGTGCCATGTCCATGTGCACATAAAGTAGTGGACACCATATCCACATGTTTACAAAAAAACCAGCCAGTGCTGTGGCCGTGCACATTCATGCCAATGGTCAAATGCTGTGTCCACAGCTGTGCTGCATCTGTGTGCACCTGTGAGTAGCTAGATGCTGGTTTTGTATGTGAGCAAGTGAACCAATAACACTACCTACATGTGATCACTCATAATGGATCCATAGAAAAGTCCCCTGGGGCTGTGACATATCAGAGAGACACCCCTGGCCCTGTACCCTGTCCATCAGGAACCATCAACACTGTGAAATCATTGTAAACTCCAGGCACTGACACATGCCCACCGTGCCTGCTGGACAATAGCCATCAGATTTGTTCTGAACTTAGAGCAACTGCCCAGACAGTCACAACCCACAGGGAAGCCACACTGCGCTCTTTTTCTACAGTGGAACTGTTGAGCCATGTTTGTTAACTTATAGGTGGCACATGGCCACCCAGATGTACAGACACCTCTGGGTGGCCTCAGCACCCACATCTCTATGTCTGCTCTCCAGTGAGGCAGGAGAGGAAGGGAAGGAGGGAGGGAGGGAGGGAGGTTTCCTGAGGGCCTACTATGTGCTGGCACAAACAGCCTCCTCTAGGGAGTGAAATTAGCATCCAGAAGATAGTCTCAACAAAGGGTGAGTCTCAGTCAGTATTTGACCCCTAGAGCCAAAACCTGGCACAGGAAAGATACTAGTGAATGAGTTACCTGGTTGACAAATGCTACCAGGGAAGGACAAGAAGGTTGGGTTGTTCCCTTTTTTAAAATCTACTTTTATTGATTTCAGAGAGGAAGGGAGAGGGTGAGAGAGATAGAAACATCAAAGCTGAGAGAGAATCATTGATTGGCTGCCTCCTGCATGCCCCCTACTGCAACCCAGGCATGTGCCCTGACTGGGAATCAAACTGTAACCTTCTGGTTCATAGGTCGACACTCAACCACTGAACACACAAACCAGGCAGACTGGGTAAATCAAGGAAGGCTTTCAGAAGGTGGTGGTAAATATCCTTCTAGGTCTCAGAAGACTAAATAGCTCAACAGAGGAGCGGGGTGGGTGTCTTGTTTTAGGAGCCAACTGAACCAAGACAGGCAGACAAATGCCAGGTATCTTATGAGGCCTATTTCTTGGCAGGAAAGTGGGATAAACACAGCCAGACTGAGAGGGAGAGCCAGAAGGAGAGTTCTTTGGGGCAACCTCAGAAAAGCTATCGTGAGCCCAGGAGTTGGATGCAGCAGTAAATGGGTTGTAGAGCAGGGCAGGGACACTGTCAGAACAATCTTGAGTGCGAGCTCCTAACACCACACTGCCTGATCACTTCTGGTTTCCTTTATCTCCCACCTTATTACTAGTTTCTCTTCCTTCAGACTTTTCCAGCTGGCAGAAGGCAGGTCTGAGGATGGCCCTGCATCCCCTGTGGCCTCAAGTCTGGTTTGTCAGCTTCTCAAACCACAGCACTATTCCCTCCTCTGCTGCCTCAAGGTAGATTGTGAGTCTGGCTGTAGGCAGCTTTCAGGAAGGGAAACTGGCCCTGTGGGAGCTGGCAAGCCCTGCAGACGGAAGAAAAAGGTAGACCCAGGCCTGTCCCCCACCCACTGTGTGTACTAGACAAGCTGCTATCCTCTCGGGGCCTCAGCAGACCCCGTGTGCCAGGGTTGTTGGTATGGCTCAAAGCCCCTGGCAGGTTAGTTCCCGCCCTCCCTCTCCCACAGGGCAGTGGTGCTTCAACCGGAGCCTGCATTCCTGTCCCCAGGGGAGAGCTGTCCCACTACAAGCGTGGGCCCCACCTCCAGAAGATCCAAGGCAGGAAGTCTGGGTGTGCCTGGTAATTTGTTATTTCTAGCCTGTGTCCAGGTAATACTGAAACTGCTGTTCTGGGAACCACATAGTCTTAGATCCTGGCTGTGTGTCCCTGGGAAGCTCTTAAGACTCCCAAGCCCAGGCCTCACCCCAGCCCAATTTCATGGGAATTTCTAGTTTTGGAGCTCAGACATTAATATTTTTTAAACACCCTGATGATTCTAATGTACAATTAAGTCAGGAGCAAGTGGCGTAATCAGAGTAACTGCTGATACTTATCAAGCTCTTACCATGTGCCAGGTGTCAGCTCCTGCACATCAGATGTGCTTCCTCCTCCCACTGACTGTGAGTTATGTACTGTCACTATTCCCAAGTTGCATGTGAGAAAGCTAAGGCCCAGAGAGGGAAAGTCATCTGCCTAAGGTCACACAGCTGGGAAAGTAGCACCTCTCAGACTCCCATTCATTGTTTTGTCTTGAACATTGTAAATTCCCCAAACACCCCAGCAGAGATGCCTTTGTAAACTGCCCATTCTTCCTGGCCTCTGACAGGGTACACACACATCAACTCCCCCTCCCCCATACAGCCCCGTGCCACATACCTTCAGGTGTCCAGACCTGCGCATGGACACACAGCCTCGCCCTTAGATGTGTACATATCTGCACAGACAGCCTCTCCCACGTACTCCATCACACATCTGACTTCTGGGGGCCCTCACAGGCACCACCTGATTTGAATCTTGATTCTGTTTTTTAAATGCATGCAGCAGGGCCATGAAACCACCTCTGGTTTTCATGGGAAAGCATTCGCAGTTCTTTCATCTGAAATGTCCTAAGCTCCCCAGAGTGACAGGATCAGGCTGGTGTGAATTAATGACTCATGTCGGCTTAATCAGGGAGGGTCACTGTAGGGCATTTGTTCTGAGCAGACATAGCCCACCTCTGGCCAGATCAGGCTGGAGCGGAGCAGATGTGAGCACTGAGCTCTGTGGCAAGAGACCTGACTCCGTTGCCTTCCCAACAGTATGGCCATGTGCCTCAGTGTACACACCTGCATAATGGGGTGATCACAATAGAAGAAAAGGGTCTTACAGTTCACAAAGCACTGTCAGAGCCTTGGTTCTGTTTGATCCTTAAGTGAGATAGCCTAAGGCCCCTCCACCCCAGAGAGAGTGAGAGATGTACTCAAGGTCACATAACAAGTAAAAATGCATCTAAATGAGGTCTCAGGACCTAAGTAGAGGTGTGTTGTGGCTGTGTTGGTGGATTCTGATATATCTAAGACAGGGTAGAAAGTAAGGCATATTTTATGTCCCCATTCTCTCAGAAATATCTGGGTGCCACCTTCCAGGCCCAGAGTAACAGAAGGAATGGTAGTGTGCTAGTTAGTGGTAGTGTAACAATAGGAGTGGTGGTAGTTAGTAGTAATAAGTGCATCTATCATTTATGAGGGTCAACTGTGCCATCCTCTAAGCCTTATCATATTCTTGATCTTCCATCAATCCTGCAAGACACTTGTACTTTTATCCCATTTCACAGAAGTGAAAACAGGCTCAGAGTGGAAAATAATTTGCACAAAGCACCTACTTTGAACCAAAAAGCATCTGGGATTTGAACCCAGTTCTGAAGTTGCTGGAAATAAGGGCCTGACCCAACTGATATGGCTCAGTGATTGTGCATCGACCTAGGAACCAGGAGGTCACAGTTCGATTCCAGTCAGGGCACATGCCCGGGTTGCAGGCTCGGTCCCCAGTAGGGGGTGTGCATGAGGCAGCTGATTGATGATTCTCTCTCATCATTGAGATTTCTACCTCTCTCCCTCTCCCTTCAATAAAAATATTTAAAAGGGGGGGGGGGAGCCTGGTTCCTATGCACCCCACCTCTGAAAACAGCCTGCCCTCAGCTCACTTCTACCTCCTCCACACCTCTGCCTCTGCAGCCGTGGCTTCCTGCCCCTAACATCTGAGGGAGCAGTTGGTTTTCACAGTAACACTCAACAGCATGTGGAGAGTCTGAGGGACATGATTACTGTGCTTACTTTTTACTTGAAATGATTTGCTCAGGCGGTGGACAGGTCCACTCAGCCACACAACGACTCCCAATATCAAACAGCTTCAGTGGGGAAAATTCATTCCAGCTCCCACTGGGGATTGAAAAAATTCTCCAGCGTCCCCTTCCTGGAAACAAGGATGCTCAGCTTCAGGGGGCCACAGAGCAGGGGAGGAGAGGTCAAGCGTCATCTGGATGGCCTGGAAAACTCACCTGAGTCTCCGCGCCGCCGCCCCCTCTCCCCTGCCTCCACCCCCCCCCCAAGCCAGAGGCTCTATTTTTATCCTAGCCTGTTGGCATGAGGTGCTTTGTTTTGGTGCCCCATACACAGAAAGAACAATGCCCTGTCCCCAGTCAATAGGGCAGGGAGTAAGTCATATCTATGTCCCCATTCTCTCATCATGCCCCTTTATCCTGACACTCTGACCTCTAACCCAGCACCTGTGCCTTTACTTACCTCAGTAGCTTTTTAAAAATTCTGACTAATTATGCATGTCCTGCCTCTAAAGCAGTTTGTGAAAGTTTGTTTCATACAGAAAGATTCTTTATGACTTAAGTAAGGAAATTCAGACAAAGGGAAGAAAGGAAAAATAACATGATGATTCACAGGCATAACACATGCCACTGCAGTACCACTCCAAGCAGGGAACTGCAAATTCAGTGCTGAGCTACCAGACAGGCAAGGGGAAGAGGGCAGTAAGTTTAGTTCCATGAGCCAGAGTCTTCATTAGGTCACCCTTCACCCTCACCACAGGGCCTGCATAATGATGACCCTTTGTGGCACACAATGCATATGTCCTCTTCTATAGGGACCATCTGCCCCCTCTCCTGAGGGGCAAACCAGGGAAGCTCCAGCCACATTAGCTTACCCAAGCATTTAAGGTTTCTTAGGTCTTTGAAGACCCTCTCCTCCCCACCCACATCCTTTTGCCTGAGTAACCCCCACTTTTTCTTCTAAGCTCATCCAATTACACTTCCCACAGGAAACCTTTCCTGTCTGCCAGTCTTCCTCACTGCAGTATCCCCAACATACAGAGCAATGTTTGGCTCATAGTAGGTGCTCTATAAATATCTGTTGATTTTTTAAATGAGCAAGTGATGATCAGATGCATACCATCCAGTACAACCCTAATTATTTTCTCTACCTTGAGAGGTGCTGGTGGCAAATCCCAGCAGGTCATAATTATGCAAGAAGTTCATCAGAAGACTGATGGACCTTGGGGCTTCAGCAAGGCTGAAAAATCTGCATATTATTACCTGCTGCTGAGCAGCTGAAGGAATTTCCCCTAACCTGATAATCTTTTCCTGTTTATCAAACTTTACCTTTTTGCATTTCTAAAGGGCGAATGTGTTTTCCAGAAGAAAAAAAAAAAAGCCGTGGGTCCTGAGATTCAGAGAGCCTACTTCACTAGAAAGTGGAGCCTCTCCTGGCTCCCCCATGCCTCCCATGTCTAGTCTCTATTCATTTACATCACAGCCCTTTCTCCAAATTCCTGAACCCTAGTGCGGAAAGACTGCTGCAAGAGGGGCTGAATAGAGGGGCAGGAGAAGGAGGAACTTGGACTTCCTTAAACAAGAGGCTCCCAAGCACTGGGGCCTCCCATGTGGTGCCAGGACACCCATGCCTCTGCATGCACTCTCCCTTTCCTTCCTCCCTCTAGCACCCATCCACCTCCAGCTCGCCTATTAGAAAGAACCCTCTGCCTCCCTCTTCCCCCACTCACTGTCTCCCCCGGAGCTTTCCTAACTGGAAACATGTCCCCAGAGCCAAGGCAGGATCAATGTTCGGGTCAGAGAACTTTCACAGTTTCCAGCTCCCTGAGGTCTGTGCGCCTGCGTTGGAGCCAGATGCCGGGATATTTATGTGGAGTAGCCTGCGTTTTTAATGTTTGTGACAAATTTCCATTTGTTTAAAGCATAGTGCCAACCAAACAAAACCCCTCTGATGGCCTGAGGCTACCATTTGTAGCATTCGGGGCTGGATCCAAAATGGCTAAGAAGAGAAAGGATGGCCTTCCAAGCAGAGAAATTAGGGAACTGGCAGAGGCAAAGGCTTAAAAGCTGGGGTTAAAAAAATACAATTTATGTCCAGGTCAGCTGGATCGAGATGAACTCTGGGACAAGGATTCCTCAAATATCCAATGACAACCAGCAGCCATTTACAACAAATAATTCCTTTACAACTAAAGTCCTCCACACTGCACTGGGCTCTCTCCTTTTATGTAACAAATAGAACACACAAGTTCTGACTCCAGGTGCTGGAATATTTTTTACTGTGAAGGCACTTACTGCATCTTTGCAGTTTAGAGAGCATTCACTCACATTCCCCTCTGAATAGCTCACCACACAGTCTAGGAGTTATTTTGCTCCCATTTTATTGATGACAAAACTGAGTCTCTGAAGCAACTGGACCAAGTTCATCCACAAACCTCTGCCTCTTGCACAAAAAGAAACGCGTTGAAAACCCTCAACCCCACACAGCGTCCCATATCAATTCCCAGGCATTTGTGTTTCTAAATTCTCAGGGCCTGGCTGGTCTTCTCTAGCAATATTTGACACGGTGTATTCATTTTTAATATGCTAAATGGTGAGATGCTCTTTAACTTGAATTTCCAACACCATTCATCTCTCACACCAGCCTGGATATTTCTGCTCCCAAACTAGGCATGTTCCTTTTCAGCCAGAAGACAGGGGGACCATGCGATTCCACTCTGGGGTGGGGTTTGGACTCGCATGTCATGGGTTCAAATCTCCATTCTGAGTGACCTGGGTAAGTGATCCTTATTGCCTCGGTTTCCCTATCTGTAAAATGTGGGCAATAGCAGGGGATTGGTATCCCAAGCTACAGCTCAGCCAACCTTCCCCGGAGAAAGAGAGGTGAGTGAAAGGTCATAACCACCATCTGCCACTTCAGCTGCCCCACATGAGCCTCAACACTTGAGGTTCCCATCTTGGATTTGCATATTGGGGTGTTTATTGTTGTGGAAACTGCCTAACAATTTCTACCACGGAAACAGCTCTAGCAGAACACACAAATATTTTTATTCTGTGAGCTGTTATTTCTAAAAAACAGAGGGGCTCACAGAAGCTTGTGAGGAGCAGGGCAGGGCCTGATGCTGGGGAGGGAGCAACTCAGGAGAGAAGAGGAAGTGACAGAGGCTGTTCTGCTCTGTCCCCACCCACTTCCAGCCTCCTCCCCCTTCCCAAACTTGGGTTCTCAAACTAGCAACCTGGGGGCCAAATTCAGCTACAGATGTGTTGTATTTGGCCCAGGAATGGTTTTACTGGGAAGATTTTACATCAAATTCCAGATGTCCAGGTTATTTTAGGAGATTAGAAGATCTTCCACACTGGGCCCACATTCTCTCACAGGAGCTGAGAAATAACTGCTCTATTTAGAAGACCTGAGATTCTTCTCTTTGTCTCAGTCCCCACCACTCTCTGTTGTCTCCCACTCATCTACTTCACTCGTTCTTAAAACCTACCTGGCCCTCACAGCTATTCAAACTTGCAACCCCTGGCCTCTGCTCTGTCCCAGGACCCAGCAACTCAATGTCAGGCCTATGAATCCCCAGTGTGGCAGAACCCCTGAGCCACAGCCAGATTCCCTGAACTAGAGAACACCCTACATTTTCAACTGGTCACATTGTAGACTCCAGAACATTGGAATCACAATCCTCAGAAGATTCAGCGACTCACCTCTCTCTGAGTCAATCAGGAGGGGCCCAGGAGATGGGCTGGCCACACCTCCACCAAACTTCTTAGTGAAGCTCTCTCTTTATTTACACCAAGCCTTATGAGGAACCCCAAAATACCAACAGACCCCAGCAGGACCTGCAGACCTTAGAACCCTGGATCCTTCTATTGAACTCCCTGAAGCAGGGAGTCTCCCAGGGGTGAGGACGACAGAGCCCCTAGCACTAGGACGCTTGCATGCCCAACTCCGGAGACCAGGTTCTGTGATGCAGGTCTAATTTTATTGAGGAAGTACAGTGGTATTTATAGCAGAGGTGGCCAATCATGGAACATCTTCTTAGGGAGCCAATGAAAGGTCGAGGTACTGTGTAGGTGGCTGTAGGAGGGGCTCAGGCGGGCGTTGCCATCTTCCTGGTTTGCCAGAAAGATCTGAACTGCTGGAGTGAGCTCACAGCATTGCATCAGTCACTGCACCGAGATAAGCCTCCTGTGCTCTGCCTACACTCCCCTCTTGTCAAGATGGGGAAACTGAGTCTCAGAGAAAGGAACCAGGTGGCCAAAGGCATAGCAAACTGCTACAGTAGGCCAATGTTGACTGGTCATAGCCCCCTTCCTCAGAGGTCTACCACCCTCTTGAATTCTCCCTTCTTCCATTCATCAAAACCCACTCCCAGGAGAAAGCCTGAAACTCCTTCAGACCATGGTATCCAGAACTGGTGATGGCTTTTGCCTCTTAGGGAATCTAAAGGAACTAGAGCTTTTAGTTAAAGAAATGAAGCCCATGAAAGAATCACAGACATTGGCTGTGGATAGAATTAGGCAAAGAAGGAAAAACAAGGAACCTTCCTGCAGTTCCTGCCATGTGTGATTAGAACAGGGCTAGACTGGGTTCTCAGCCCCAAGGCAGCAGCTTGGTCTCATGAAGGCCCCAGTCTCCCCACCTATAAAATGGGCATAACCCAGCGCTGAGATCCCTCATTCTCAATGCACAGGCAGGACATTGGATATCCAGAGCTTATCCCCACTAATACGCAAGGCGGATGCAAGAGCCATCCCTGGCCTATCCCACAGGGTCTCAGCCAGGTCTGGCTCTTGGAGGCTCCCAACGGAGGTCTCATTGTCAGCATCAGAGGAAGCTCAGCACCTAAACCCCAGACGGGGACGTGCCCATCTCCCTGTATCCCTGAGCCATAGACTACTAGACACCCAGGACCACTGAGCTTTCTTTACATCATTCTCCCCAGCACCGGCACCAGATTGCACCCACAGTAGAGGTTCAAGAAACATGCAATGAATGAACAAATGGATGAATGAGCCAACAAATGACAGGTTGTTAGAATCCCACACCAATGTGACATTAGACCCCGAGCTACCTTAACTGTAACAGCAGAATGTTCCATCACTCTGACCCCAACACTCTAATAATGGTACTGTTCTGGGGATTCCTCCGGATCCCCACTTCTCACAAGTGGACTGAGGCCAGAGGTCTGATGAGGTGTGTGCCTCCCCCCGCTCCCCCAGTCCCTGTCCATCCCCCAGCTGTCTTCATTAAACCACAGGTGAGCTGAGTTTAATGGCTGGCCTCAGGGACAGGACTGACATTGCCCTGCTGCAGGGGACCATTCATGCTGCATTTTCCATGATGACAGCTCAGGGCAGGCTCATAATACTCGAGCATGTCACCTGTGTCCAGTGGGTGGTTAGTGGCCTCAAGTGCCGAATCAGACTGGTCTTTTCAACAAGGCACAGGTTGTACACAAGTTGGAACACAGGTAAGCCCTGCTGTGGTCAAGGCCACGCTAGGTGACGGCATGCCCGAGGTAGAGGGCGGGCTTCTCAGCAGAGGGCCCTGAGAAGGGACTCACCAGTGTAGATGGGAGGGAAGGCTCTTCCTAGCTCACTGTACTGTATGAGCAAGGCGGGGAGTGTGCCAGGGCACTGGTTAGGGAAACATGAAAAGGCACCAGTGACTTGGGGTGACTCGGTGTAGTATTAGAGGAAAGAAAGAAGCAAGGGGAAGACCTTGCCTTCAAAGGGCCCAGTAAACAGAGAAACTGGCCCCTGCCACTGGATCTGCCTTGTCTGTCCCACCCCTGAATTTCCACTCTGAGCGGTTTCTGTTCCAGGCTCCTCTTCTAAGGCACAAATGCACCTGAGGGAAGGTGAGGCCATCCCCCCAGTTGAACATCCACCCCTTCCCTCCAGGCACCACTCGAGCATATCATGTTTGTTCTTGCGGGGGCGGGGGCGGGGGGGGGGGGTCAGCTCTTCAGGACAGGCGTTCTGTCTGTCCTTTTTGCCACTCTATCCCAGTGTCCAGAACAATGCCAGACACATGTAGGTGCTCAACAAACACTCAATGACTGCATGAATTGTCGCATGAAACGTTCACAAGCACCCCTGGGTTAGGTACACTCACCCTCCCACACAGTCTGCGATTCTAACCCAGGCAGGAGCTTCCTAGTCTGTGTTCAACAGGGCAGGCAAGTGCAAAGCAGGAGCAAGGGTGTGGGTGCAAGGTGGGTACGATGCTGGGTTTTCACTTCCTGTAACAAATGACCATAAGCCAGTGGCTTTGAATAAGGTAAATGGGTTCTCTCACTGTCCTGGAGGCCAAAAGTCTGAAATCAAGGTGTCGGCAGGGTCATGCTCTTTCCCAAAGTTCCAGGTTACATTCCATTCCTTGACTCTTGCAGCTTCTGTTGGCTCTGGGCTTTCCTTGGCTTGTGGCTGCATCACGACCATCTCTACTCCATCTCCACATGGCCTTCTTCCCTGTGTGTCTGTGTCTTCTCTGTCTCTTATAAGGACACTTGTCATTGGGTTAGGGCCTATCTGGATAATCCAGGGTGATCTCATCTCAAAATCCTTCGTTTTATCTGCAAAGACCCTTCTCCCAAATAAGGTCACATTCACAGGTTCTGGGGAGTGCTGGGCTCTATGCTGGTGCCTGCAAGTTTCCTGCTTTGTTTTGTCCTCTCTCCATTCTTTGCCGTGTGGCCAGACCCACTTGGGACAATTCCGGGAATATGTGTTTCTCTCCTGGGCCCTCCAGGCCGACCTTTCTGTACTCTGTCCACAGGTTTGCCAGGCACGGCTCCAGACCTAGAAAAGAGAAAGCAGATTTTTGGACAAAACTTTATACCTCCAAAGAAGCCAAAAACCTTCCTGCAGCTCGTGTGGGAAGCGCTGCAAGATGTGACGCTGATCATCCTGGAAATCGCGGCCATCATCTCCCTGGGGCTCTCGTTCTACCACCCTCCTGGCGAGAGCCAAGAAGGTAAGACAGGGGGACCCCTGCCCCCCTCCCTGCAACATGTGTGCCCAGCCACACCAGAGGGCACTCTGGGCTAACAGCCACTACTCCTTCCAGGTGAGGAAACCAAGGCCCAAGGGGCTGGGTCTCACCCCCAGCCAATCAGTGGCCGAGCCAACACCCGGGCTCAGAGCCCTGCCCGCAGTGTTCCTGAGTGTGAAATGTGAGGGCCGGACCAAAAATAGTAACAATTATAATGATCACTTATCGAGCACTCACAGCATGCCAAGATCGGAGCTGAAATGTCCTCCTAACAGCCCCCATAAGGTAGTGCTTGATTATGCCCATTTTATTTTTTTCTTAATTTTGTTATATTGTTTAAAGAATTACAAATAGTGGTACATATGTCTCCTTATTTTCCCCATTGACCTTCCCCCCCCTTCCCCTACCCCCACCTCCCCAACTCCTCCAGCAAATGCCCTCATCCCACCCCCCCTCCAGTGTCTTGCGTCCATTTGATTATGCCCATTTTAAAGACATGGAACGAAGGCACAGAGAAGTTCATTAAGTTGCTCAAAGTTATCCAGCTAATAAAGAGTCCTTAGGTTTTGTAGTGGAGCTTAGATATACTGCTGCCAGGTCCCTCTCTGAGAGTCTGGTTTTATTCGGTGGAATCCAAGTGAGGGTGGCTCCGGCCTATGTCCACACTGCTCTCGGAAGGCTCCCCACTCTCACATCTGATGACAAAACCCCCAAATTGCTTACCTGGTGGGCTGCATTCACGCTTTTTGATTTGAGAGTGCTTCAGCCCATTCACAGAGATGAATGGGTACTGCCCTCTGGGTACCCCAGCCTCTGAGGGACCCTCCTTCAGCTGCAAAGCTGGGCTTCTCCTCAGAACCCCAAGTCACTCATTCCTTGAGGAATGCAACTATGAAAAAAATTCATGCACCAAATATTCTAGAATAAGAATTACAAACGACAGCCCACAAGCTCAATGTGGCTTACTTTCCTGGTTTTGTATGGCCCATGAGCTAAGATTGGTTTTTACATTTTTCAAATGGTTGAAAAATGAAAATAATATTATTTTGTAACATGTGGGTTTTACATGAAATTCCTACTTCACTATGTAAAAAGAATGTTGTATTGGAACACCCCCATTTCTTTTTCATATTGTCTCTGCTGCTTTCCTACTATAATGGCAGAGGTGAGTAGCTGTGACAAAGACTATATGTATGGTCCACAAGGCCTAAAATATTTACTATATGGTCTTTTACAGAGAAAGTTTGCCAACCTTTGTCCTAGAAGGTCAGGATGTGGAGTTGTGCCTCTCAAGAAAACCATTCTCCTTCTCCTTAATCCCCTCCACTCTGAGTGTGGAGGTCAACTGCCTCAATTTTATACTTAACTAGAGGCCTGGTGCATGAAATTTCATGCACTGGGGTGATTACCTCAGCCCGGTCTGCATCCTCTTGCAGTCTGGGACCTCTTGTGGGATGTCCGACTGCCGGCTTAGGGGAGCAGGCTTAAGCTGGCAGTCAGGTATATCTTTCATAGTCTTGGTCCCCTTGTTCCTTACTGCATGACTGCAGCGGGGGCGGGAGAGGCTCCCGCCACTGCTGCTGCACTCCCCAGCTGTGAGCTGGGCTTCTGGCTGAGCAGTGCTCCCACTGTGGGAGTACACTGACCACCAGGGGCCAGCTCCTACATGGAGCATCTGCCCGCTGGTGGTCAGTGCACATCATAGTGACCAGTTGTTCCGCCATTTGGTCGATTTGCATATTAGGATTTTATTATATAGGATATTACTAAGTTGATTTTTTTTTCATGGCATCTCTCCAAAATGGGTTTAAAAACATAATAAAGGCATGTCTCATAACATGAGGTCAAATAGAAAGCCAGACAGAAAAGGAATGGAAGCAAATGAACTGTGTTTGCTACTATGATTGGGATATAAATTTAATTTTGAGCTTCCTGGCAGCCAAGGCAGAAAGGGAATTAGGATGGTTTGCATCGCTCAGATTATCAACAGGAGGAAACACAGTCCTGCAGGAAGAGAGCATGCCCCTGACGATGAATTTTGGGATGAACTTTCCCATAGGCCATAAGAGATGAATCACAGGCAGCATTCTCTGCAGAAGTTTTATAGAAAATGTTGAAGAAGATTGTGCATGGCTATTTGAATAGGCCTTGAACAGAGCTAAGGGTGCAACACAAAAACGGAATAATTGTTCTTACTATTTTTATAGCCACCACTAGCTGAGAGCTTTTACAGTAGAGGTTCATTTGATCCTCACAACAACCCTGTGGGTAGGTGCTATTATTATCCAGGAAACTGAGGCCCTGAAATAGGAAATGACTTGCTCCGTCACACGCTAGGAAGCACAGAACCATGACTCAGACAGAGACGTTCTGGCTTCTGAGCCCTTGCTCCTATCATTCAGGAAGAGATGGGGTTGAGGCAGTGCCAGCTGAATAAGTGACCTCATATGACCCAAGTCAGTGCACGATTAGAACTCAGAGGGTAAGTGGTGAAGGGGGTGCAGCGGAAGCACGAATAGAGCTCCCAGTGTGTGCCAGAGAGAGCCTTTCAGAGCCCTCTGAACAGATGCCTGTGAATGCTTCCATCTTCAAGAGGTGGAAACCAAGGCCCAGAGTGAGGAAGCACTTGCCTAAGGCCGCACAGCTTGTGCATGGTAGCGCTGGATCTGAAACCCAACTCATCTGGCTCTCTTCACTGCCTTTCCCTGCCTCCAGCTGAGACACTAGTGCAGACCGTACTCTGGGTCGATGAAGGCAGTCGTGCACACTCTAACTCCACAGAGTGAAGTTCCAGAACTTTGTGATGATACCTACGCTTCCCTGACACCCAGACCCTGGCCTGAGCTCTGAGCTCTGGGCTGACCATGTTGCCAGGACCACCCCCTTGCCAAGTCAAACACAGGCTACATCAGTTAATTAAAAATTGTTGCAGGTGATGAACTAAAAGGCTATGAGTGCCTTGCAGCACCCACAGCCCTTCCCTGTTTTTGTCTTGGCTCAGAGAGCTCTAGACACTTGTCAGAGGTCACACAGCATATTTGTGGCAGGGCTGGGATCGACACACCCAGTGCTCCCAGCTCCCTGCCCATGACAGTTTCCCTAGTGCCAGAGTGCTAGCAGAGTGACAGGCACTTAGTATGTGCTTAGAAAATGTTTGTGGCTTGATCAGTTTTGAGGGCCCTTGTTTGGTAACCACCTAGGAGGTAGCTTCCCCATGTTACTGGTTAACAAACAGAGAGAGGCCCAGAGCGGCCATGTGCATTCTCTGAGGTCACACAGAATGAGGCCACACCTTAGAAAATCTGAGGTCCAGGAAAGCAGCTGCAGATTCCACAGACCCTGTGGTCATAATCTCTAGGTCCTATTTCTGCCCCAGTCTGAGGGCGCCTAGAGGAGATCTCAGCAAGGCCTGCCTGCCCTCTTCTTTCTTCCTGTTCCTGGTCTTTTCCGCCTAATGCACCAGGGGCAGCAGGAGTTGTTCCCAGAGCCCAGCGGCTCCCGGTGGCTAAAGACCTAACCCAGAGATCCGGACCCCACTTTTTGGCCATTCCAAGGCATGATGTAAGCATCTGACAGTTGTCAGAAGGAAATTAAAGCTAATGGGCTTTGCTGGCAGAGTGAGTACTCTGACGGGCCCAGAGGGCTCCTTGGTATCGAATCAGCAAGGGCAGCAGGCAGGACTGGGAGTCAAGGCAATGGGGTGCGAATCCCACTCAACCACCACACCTGGTTTCCAGAAGCCAATCCAAGGAGAGCAGCTCATGAAAAGGGAGAGAGAGCCAATACTTATTGTGTGCCATGTGCTAGGCCCTTACTAGGTCCAGGTCGCGCAAAGTCCCTGGGGTCATCACACTTTACAGCTACCGAAACTGAGGCTCAAAGAACCCAAGCCACTTACTCTTGGTTATACAGCAGAGCCTGGACTTGAAGCCAGGTCTTTCCACTTCTAGAACCTGAAGGCTTTCCATTGTCCTGGGGTGTTTCCAAGCGTCTTGAATGCTTCAATAACTAATGGGGTGGAGGAGGGCGTTAACGAAGCACACAACAGGGAAAGAACAGCCTTCCCCATGCACAGAGCATGGAGCAGGGGCAGGGAATAATGAAAGCCCTGTAAGTGAAGCCCTGGCTGTATCTCACAGCACTCCCCTGAAGTTTAAGAGAATGCATTTCCGTATACTGGGTTTCTATTTAGCAAGGTTCACCTGTGTTTTCAAGCTTTTTTTTGGGGAGGTGGAGGGGTAATTGGTGTCATTCATGGTGGTAGAGAGAACTCTAGTTCCCCTCCCCCTGTCATCACGGCTCTGGAATATAGCTGGATCCCCTCTGTAACACGGGGCTCATGGTTCCGTTCTGGCCGACCTTGGGACTGAATTGTAATAGTGTGTGCCAAATACTGGGCAACAGGAAGCAGCAGCTTTAATTGGGCCGTGACTGTGTGCTCACTGCTTTACATAAAGGCTCACTGAGCCCTCCCACCCCCCTAGAAGGGAGCGCCTGTCAGTGCCCTCATTCTGCAGATGAGAAAACCCAGGCACAGTGGTTCAGTAGCGAGCTCCTGGGCACACAGTAGTTAAGTAGTACAGCTGGGATTTGAACTCAGGGTTGGCCCCATGTCCGTTCTCTGCACGATAATGAGTATCATTACAACCATAGTCTGATCCAATTAAACAGCTTAAAATTACTGGAAAAGCTTTGAAATTCCCAAAGGAAAAAGGTAGCTTCGAGAACCTCATACAATGATGCGATTGTTAACTAACCTGTGCAGAACGGCTGGTGACACACACTGCCGAGCCACAGTGATTCTGTACCATCCCAGCCTGACACACCAGCTGAGCCTGGACCCTCCCAGGAGCTGGGAGCTAAAAACAAACAAACAAAAAACCTCCCTGGTACCACTTGGCCTTTTTTGTCATGTTGCTCTGTCCCCTGGCTTTCCCAGATGCTCCTGCTGGGGTCTCCTAAAACTGCTGTTCTGCCCTGGCCAGTGTGGCTTAGTTAGTTGGGTGTCATCCCATGCATAAGGTGACCAGATTGTAACATTGGTAAAGCGGGACACCATTGACCAGGGGGGTTCTTTTTATTATTATTATTATTACTTAAAATATTACAAAGAGTAATACTTATGTCTCTTTCCAAACATCGGGACTTTTTTAAAACACCGCGGGATGAGGGACAAATTGTTAAAAATCGGGACTGTCCCGCCAAAAGCGGGATGTCTGATCACCTTACCCATGCACCAAAAGGTTGATGGCTCCATTCCCAGTCAAGGGTACATGCCTAGTTTTCGGGCTCAATTGCCGGAAAGGGGCATGCAGGAGGTAGCCAATCGATGTTTCTTTCTCTCTCTCCTTCTCCCTTCCTCCCTCTCTAAAAATCAATAAAAAATATTTTTTAAAAACCTATTGTTGGATTGAGCCCACAACCTGGGTAAGTGTCCTGTCCCAGAATAGAACCACCAATCCTAAAGTGCACAGGATGAATCCCAGCCAACTAAGCCACACCACCTGGGGCCAACTTAATTCTTTGCTGGGCTTAATCATCCAAACAAAATAAGGTGGAGTTTTCTTCATTAAAATTTCTAGAAAATAAAGAAGCTCAAGAATATTTTTGTGGGAGAGAAATCAAGATGGCGGCATAGGTAAACACCTGAAATTGCTGCCTCGCACAACCACTTCGAAACTACAACTAAAAGACAGAACGGACATTATCCAGAACCACAGGAAAGCTGGCTGAGTGGAAATTCTACAACTAGAAGGAAAGAGAAAAGCACACTGAGACTCAGAGGAGGTGCAGAAGTAAAGTGCAAAGGTATGAACGTGCACTCAGAAAAGGCTGGCAACTGAGGACATGGTTGTCTTTTTCAATCAGAAGGGAAACACAAGCTCCCAACTACTCCTAACTCCAGTTCTGGGCGAGTCTCTGGGGACCCAGACTCATACAGGAAGAAACTGGACTGTCTGGCATTGGGAGGAACTCAAGGGCGGCTTTCTCTCCGAGATGCTTGCAGCGATTACCGATTACCGAGGCCCAGGGCCTCTTAGGGCAGGGCTGAGGATCAACCATAGCTGTTTGCTCCGCCCTATTGATTCCCTGAGACCCTGCCTCACCCAAGCTGTGTGCAAAGCCTTTTGCATATGAATGGCCTGGCCCTTTACAATCTAAAATTACCTAACAAACTGCAGCTGGGTCAGAGAGACCCAGAACACCCAAAAGAAAGCCCAAGGCCCCACAGCAGCTTGCATTGCTTCACAGCTGGGCCTCATCCGGGCACCTGCAAACCCCAAACAAAGAAGAGGAATCTGCAGATCTCTCTGTAGCTCCTACTGGGTAACCTCAGGCAGAGGCTATATTAGCATGAGGTGACCAGATTTAAAATGGTACACCATTGACTGGAATGGGGGATGGGGGGGGGCGGTTCTTTTTTTTCTTTTTATTATTACTTAAAATATTACAAAGAGTAATTGGGGCTTTTTTAAATGCCACAGGACGCAGGACAAACTGTTAAAAATCAGGACTGTCCCACCAAAAGCAGGCCATCTGGTCACCTTATATTAGCACCTCCTTAGAGATCCAAGAGCCAGTGTACCCACTGGTCACAGTGGCACCATCCAGATTACAACTGTTCAGATCCTTAAGGGACACACTCAGGGGGAAGACTCAGTGAGCTTCAAAGCCCCACTGAAGCAAGTCTTGCCCCATAAGGGTGTCTTCAGCACAGAAGTTCTCCAACCGTAGACACAGCTAATTCTCACAGCCAATTGGCCTGGAGGTCAATTCCTCCCAGTGATACCAACAACAATCAAGGCTTAACTACAACAAAACTATGCAGAAAGCCCACAAAGGGGTGCAACAAGAATGTCCACCTCCGGTAATTGAGGAGGCTGAGCCACTGGGCCCTATAGGACACCTAGCACAGAAAGCCACTCTATCAACACAGGGAAGCAGCCAAAATGCGAAGACAAAGAAACAGGTCACAAATGACAGACATGGAGGAAAGCAGACTACTGGATACAGAGTTCAAAACCACAGTTATAAGGTTTTTCAAGAACTTTCTAAAAACTGCCAATAAATTTAGTGAGACCCTTGATAAATCTAGTGAGACCCTCAAGGATATGAAAAAGGACCAATTAGAAATTAAGCATATACTGACTGAAATAAATAATAATATATAGAGATCCAACAGCAGACTAGAGAGTCATAAAAATCAAGTCAAAAATTTGAAATACGAAAAAGCAAAAAACACCCAACCAGAAAAGAAAAAAGAAAAAAGAATCTAAAAATATGAAGATGGTGTAAGGAACCTCTGGGACGACTTCAGGCATACCAGCATCCAAATTATGAGGGTGCCAGAAGAAGAGAGAGAGCAAGATATTGAAAACCTATTTGAAGAAATAATGACAGAAAACTTCCCCTATCTGGTGAAAGAAATGGACTTACAAGTCCAGGAAGCACAGAGAATCCCAAACAAAAGGAATCCAAAGAGGACCACACCAAGACACATCATAATTAAAATGCCAAGAGCAAAAGACAAAGAGAGAATCTTAAAAGCAGCAAGAGAAAAACAGTTAGTTACCTACAAGGGAGTACCCATATGACTGTCAGCTGATTTCTCAACAGAAACCATGCAGGCCAGAAGGGAGCGGCAAGAAATATTCAAAGTGATGAATAGTAAGAACCTATAACCAAGATTACTTTACCCAGCAAAGCTATCATTTAGAATTGAAGGTCAGATAAAGAGCTTCACAGACAAGAAAAAGCTAAAGGAGTTCATCACCACCAAACCAGGATTATTTGAAATGCTGAAGGTATTCTTTAAGAAGAGGAAGAAGAAGAAAAAGGTAAAGTTACACTTATGAACAACAAATACACATCTATCAACAAGTGAATCTAAAATTCAAGTAATAAAAAATCTGGTGAACAGAATAAACTGGTAAATATAATAGAATCAGGGACAAAGGAAGGGAGTGGACTAACAATTTTTAGGGGGAAAAGGGTGTGGGGGGTGCGGGAAGAGACTGGACAAAAATCATATACCTATGGATGAGGACAGTGTGAGGGGTAAGGGCAGAGGGTGAGGTATAACCAGGTGGAGGGGAGCTATGGGAGGGAAAAAGAGAAATAACTATAATAATCTGAACAATAAAGATTTAATTTAAAAACAAATAAACTGTTATTCTCTCGCCCTGGCCAGTGTTGCTCAATGGTTAGAGTATTGGCCCACGCACCAGAGAGTCACAGGTTTGATTCCCAGTCAAGGGCATGTGCCTGGGTTGTGGGTTTGATCCTGGCCTCCCTGCCTGGGGGCACATGTGGGAGGCAAGCAATCCATATATCTCTCACATCAATGTTTTTCTCTCTTCACTTTCTCTCTCTCCTCCTTCCCCCTCCCTTCCACTCTCTCTAAACATCAGTGGGGGAAAATATGCTCCCGTGAGGATCAACCAAAAACAACAATAAAACTGCTGTTCTCTCTTCCTCAGGATTGGACTGCCATACAGTTAGCCATAGGTCTATGGCAATATTTTCTCCTTTTCCACATGAGGCCCACAAGTGGCAGAGAGGGCACTAGGCTCAGGGACAGTGGGCAAGGCAGGTCCAATGTCAGATTCTAGGCCCAGGGCTGGATTCAAACTCCAGGTGACCCCAGGTGAGTCACTGTCCCTCTCTTAACTGCTTTCCTTTTTGCAGCCAGCTTGATGATTAAAGTGAATGCTTGGCATGTAGCAGTCTTGCAAATAACCCACTTGCCTGCCCAACCGTCATGTAAGAGAACTACTCTGAGTTTTCCAGGAGTGGATGGTCAGACATGGAAAGGGCTGTTCTCTACCCTACCCTCTTCCCCAGTGGAAAAAGGACCTGAGCTAGTCCTCGCTGTAGCAGTCACCTTGGCTGTGTCACCTCACCTCTCTGGGTCTGTTTCCTCACCTGTTAATGGGGGAACTCATTCTCTGGATCCTGTGGGGAAGCAGAAGACAGAGTGTGTGGAAGGGCTGGGAAAGGCCCTAGCACTCGGCACCGTGTGGACAGGACCTGCCTTTGAGTCTGAGGCCTTCGCATTAAATGTGTATGGTGTTTTTTCATTTTCTTTTTCACATGGTGAGCCTGGCAGGCCTCAAGCAATTTGAGGGCCTAGACTAGGAGGTTCAACAAGGCAAGGGTGTGAGGTGTAGGTCACACAGAGGCTCAGATGGAATGTGGGTATCTCACTGTGTGGCTGGGGTTCAGATCCAACAAAAGCCGAGTAAGAACCTCCTGTGACTGAGCACAGGCCGGAGTGTCCACCTTTTCCTTGAGCCCAGAAGGTAGTCTCAGTAAACCTCAGTTTGCAGATGAGGATGCTGCAGCTCAGAAAGAACAGTGATTTATTTACCCAGGCCAGTTCAGAGACAGCAGTAGGATTAGAACCAGCTCTTCGGAGGGCAGGTCCAGTGCTGTGGTTCCTACCCCCAACCTAGAGACCTGCCTCATGGTTGCTGGGAGAATGGGAGGAAAGGACAGCAGCAAAACTGCATTTTAGACCCTGAAGCAGGCACCATGTTGATTGGCCCCATTCTGTTACATCCTCACTTTTTCTCATTTCTCGTTAAGCAGGCCCCTCTTTTGTGCCAGGTCTGTGCTGGAGATGCCATGGACCTCACCTCATTAAATTGCAGCCCTCAGAGTAGTCCCCAAGATAAGGGATATTCTTCCTATTTTACAGATAAGAAAATTGAGGTTCAGAGAGGTAAAGTCATTACCCAAGATCTCACAACTAGAACAAAGGCAGAAAACCAAAGTATCTAAGACAATAGGCTCTGAACATATATCTTAGCTCCCCACTTGCCCTTCCTAGCTTAGACAAGTCATGTGGCTTCTCTAAGAAGCCTCAGCTTCCACATCTGTGAAATGGGCAGAATGATTGCTCTGAGATGATGTGTGTGAAGCCCTTTGCACAGGGTTTGGCACCCAGGTGCACTGAATAAATGATTCATGATTATCTGATTATCAACATTTTTTGCTTGGCAGAGCTGGGATTTAAAGCCAGACCACTTGAGGCCCCATGTGCCTAGCTGACCTCACACCATTTGCTTCCTTCTATTCTCTGCAGGATGCGCCACAGCCCAGGCTGGGTCTGAGGATGAAGGGGAGGCAGAGGCAGGCTGGATTGAGGGGGCTGCCATCCTCCTCTCAGTCATCTGTGTGGTCCTGGTCACGGCTTTCAATGATTGGAGCAAAGAGAAGCAGTTCCGGGGCCTGCAGAGCCGCATCGAGCAAGAGCAGAAGTTCACCGTGATCCGGGCTGGACAGGTGGTCCAGATTCCTGTGGCTGAGATTGTGGTTGGGGACATTGCCCAAATAAAATATGGTAAGTGTCGCAGCCACAGAGCTACATGCTAGAGCTGGATTAGAGATGGGACAGGCCAAGCAGACCCAAAGAAACTGGCCCAGGGAAGGGGGTGGGTCCCTGAAGGCTGATCCCAAGCCAAGAAGTCTTCTGCAATCCTTTGGAAGTAGAAGGCTTCAATGGAGTAGATTTCAGAATTGATTTAACTCAGAAATGGCAAATACTTGGCACATGTGCCATCACTCTCAATTCCTGCAGACATTACTAATCAGTCACAGCTCAGGGCCTCCATACAGCCTCAGAAGCCTTTCAACACAATACTCCAAGGACTACTAATACACAGAATGGGTTTATGGGATGAAGTCCATTTTCTATCCCTGATTTGGCTATTGATGGATGGTTATTGGGCCAGATGTGTGTTATGGGGAGTGGACTTAGATGAGTAAACGTTCTAAGCCTCTGATACTACCTTGGAGAAAGTAGGTAAACTGATGCCAAAGGAGTTTAGATGAGTATGTCCTTGGGAAAGTAGAGGCAAAAGATGGAAGCGAGATTGGAGTATACCCCTCCTCACTTAGCCCTCAGGGATTTGGTTTCCTCTGATAATGTGACTGTCCTGGAGTCTCCTCTGCCTAGCCCATGTGGACTAGTCCCTTTCAAAAGAATTCCTCAAATCATAGTTGAAACCAGAGAATGAATCGTTGAGAAAACAAGGCCTCAAAACCACATCAAGCCAAGGAAAGCACTTTATAAACTAAAGAACATGCTTGCCGGAGCTAGGATTGTTGGGCCCAACCTCAATCCTCCCAGCCTGTACCATTCACTTCAGCTCCAGTCTTCAGCTGCCTATTGGCCTGCGATGGGCGCCATGTTGGTGTCTGCACCCTGGGAGCTCTAGGCAGCTGGTCCCAATAGTGAACCTTTCCTTATAATCATAACTTCTGGGGACTATTCCAGCCTCTTCCGCCACCTGAGACCCTGCTGACTCCCTTGACCTTCCTCCCAACAGGTGATCTCCTCCCTGCTGATGGCCTCTTCATCCAGGGCAATGACCTCAAGATCGATGAAAGCTCCTTGACAGGAGAGTCTGACCAGGTGCGCAAGTCCGTGGACAAGGACCCCATGCTGCTGTCAGGTGAGCTGCAAGCCCAACAGTGGGCTCGCTCCCATTGCTGGTTTCTGTCCCCTTCATGAGGCTGGAGGGTCTTGGAGACTTTGGTCCTTGGCTCCAGATCTCTGGCCAGCTCAGCTCCAAGCGAGAACTTCCTCTCCTTTCCCCAGCAAACAGGCATTGAGCCTCCTGTGCTCTCCGCACTGCTTTAGGGATACCACAGTGAATAGAATCCATAAAGAATCCCTGCCCTCGGGTCACTTGCCTTCTAGTGATTTAGTTTTCTGAAAAGTCAAACATTGAAGCCCATTCTTATCAGGATGAGAAAGAATCAGTCAGGTGACAATTGTTTTGTTTAATCCTCACCTGAGGATATTTTCCCATTGATTTTAGAGTGAATGGGAGATAGAGGGGAAGACAGACAAATATCTATGTGAGAGAAACACATCAATTGGTTGCCTCCTGCGATCAGGGCCCGGGTCAGGAAGGAGCCTGCAACCTAGATGCCCTTGGCTGGAATCGAACCCAGGACCTGGTTCCAGGATCCTTGGCCCAGGCTCATGGGAAAAGACAGTGAGCCAAACCAGCTAGGGCTGGGTGCTGGACAAATAGGAAGGGATGAGGCAGATGAGGCCTCAGTCCTGAGGAGCTATAGTACAGTGAGGAGAGATAGGCAATAGGAAAATTCCAGATGGTGGTAGGTGTGTGGCAAAAATAAAGCAGGACGAGGGGAAGCAGGTGTGAATGATGAGCAGGAGCTGGCCTTGTGACTATCCAGGGGAAGTATACTAGGCAGAAGGAATAGCAAGTGCAAAGGCCCAATGGCAGGATTGTGCCGAGGACTGTGAACAAGATGGAGATGTGGAGGGGCCAGATGTCAGGTCTCGTGGGCGTGGTCAGGAGTTTGGAAATGTTTTGTGTGATGAGGATTCTCTGGGATGGTTTTAAACAGTGAACTGAACACATTTACTTTTTTAAAATTTCACTCTGGCTGCTGCAGGGGGCAAAACAGGAAGCAAGGAGACCATGCAGAGGTAAGGCACCAGCCAGGTGACCACCCTCCCTCCAACAGGAACACCCAAAAGACCTTATTGTCCAGCAGTGTTCATCAAGCAGCTTCTGATCAGCTACTTTGAGCCTGACCCTGGACTAAGCAGTGGGACCCACCTCTGGCTTCAGGAGCCTCCAGGCCAATAGGCTGGGATAAGCAGACCAGCAAACAACTAATTCCACACTGGAGGAGTGAGGAAGGTGTACAAAAGCCAAGAAGGGAACAGAAGGGGGAGGTGGAATTGAGCTGAGTTTAAAGCATGGGCAGCAGCCCACCAAACAGAGTTTTGGATAAAGGGTCCTCCTAGCAGAGGCAAACATGTGAAAGGCACCGAGGTCTGAAGGAGTGTGTGTCATCCTCGAAATACAAGGTCCCTGCCCTCCTGTAGCTTAGACTCCAAGAGACAGACAATAAAGAAGCAAGAAAGCAAATATATAACATAATTTCAGATAGTGATAAATCAGTGATAGTGATAATTCTGCCATTGTAATGAAATAGATACCCAGAGGAAAGGTCAGGGAAGGCATATCTGAGGAGGTTGCATTGGAGCTAAAATCGGAACTATGACAAGAAAGAGCATTATGGGCAGAGGGATAGCAAGTGCAAAGGCCCTGGGGTCTGACTGAGAGATGAAAATCCTCAAGTGCTGTTTTGGAACTTAGAGCCACATGGCCCTGTGGTCCTAATTCCAACCTCTGGTTGGGAGCCGTGGCCAGGAGTGTCAGGTGGGTCATCTGAGTCAGTGGAAATTGAGGGGAAGTTCTGGGCCTGAGTGAATGGGTTGTGTCTGTCCCTCTAGTCAGTGAGAAGCCTCATAATTGGGGAGGGGTGGTAGAATATCTCCGAGGGAACTGAGACCATCCAAAGAGCTTAGACCCGTAGGCCCTTGGAGACTTGGCAGTGATCTCTGCCTTCAATGAGGAAGAATAGGGGACTAGGGATAGACAAAAGCATTCCAGGTCTTAACAAGAATCTGGGAGAGCCCTGTGAAGCTCAAACTGGTGAGATCACAGTGGGGTCAGCACTGGTCCTCTGCTCTGGAATAGATGATCTCTAGTGGCCTCCCCTGGAGCTCTGTCCTGTCACAATATGGAAAGTGTGCCGTCAAGTTCACAGAGACCACCAGCCCAGGAAGCATGAGTCAGGACCCACAGAGATCACCAGAGTGCACGGCGAATTAGACAGAAGGACATGGAGCCTGACTGCAAGCAGCAGTGCTCACATTCAGAAACACAAGTGCATGAGGGGAAGGAGGAGCAAGTGTCTTGGCCCAGGCTGATGGGAAAAGACAGTGAGAAAGTGGCGTCATTGGCCCAATAGAAATTAATCTAACTGGGAAGAGAAGTCTGTTGCAGAAGAACTATTCTAGGACAAAAGAGGCTGCCTGTAAGGTAATGAGTTCCCTGTCACTGATTGGAACTTAGGGCCACATGGCCCTGTGGTTCTGGTTCCAACCTCTGGTACCAGATAGGTGAGCATTCTTGGGATCAGTGGCCTGGACAGGCTGTGGGTGGGAGTGGTATAGAGTAGGTCCAAGCACTGAAAAGACACTGCATTCAGTGCCCCTCCCAGCCATGCAAGTCACAGATTCATCACACCCTGCTCACCCTGTACCTCTGCTACAAACTGGCTCCATTCCTGTGCCCTGCCTCTGCGGAAGCTGTTCCCTCCACCTAATGGCCCTCCTTCCCCCTTTCACATTGCTCATTTAACTTCTGCCCATCTGCTCGGGCTTACCTCCTTCACAA
Organism: Murina feae; assembly: GCA_004026665.1. Classification (NCBI taxonomy): domain Eukaryota; kingdom Metazoa; phylum Chordata; class Mammalia; order Chiroptera; family Vespertilionidae; genus Murina; species Murina feae. The sequence continues at coordinate 20,033 of PVJC01002479.1, read as the reverse complement.
AGCCTGCTCTGAGCACCATCTCTGGCAGTTGCTCCCATACCACCTGTCAGCCTGTGACATCCACTCTGTGCTTGACCCATTTGGGCATAGCCTTGTAATGTTGATTGAGTGTTTTTTTCTGCACAAACTGTCCTATATGATCTAATCTAATAAAAGAGTAATATGCAAATTGACCATCACTTCAAGACACCTAAGCCATACCCACCAGCCACTCAGAGCAGATGTATGCAAATTAACCTAGCCAAGATGGCAGCCGGCAGCCACAGAGCCAGAGCAAACAGGAGGCTTCTGTTGCACCAGCGATGAAGGAAACTGCCTGCCTAGGCTGGCTTGGCCTTTGCTCAAGGCAACAATGTTTCAATTATAGAAGATAAATAAACCCCAGAAACCTGATTCCAGCCAGCCTTGCTGGGACATTGGGTCAATGGGAGCTGTGGGCAGCCTGAAAATGTCCCTCAGCCCCTCACCCAGGCTGGCCAGGCACCCCAGTAGGGACCCGAACCATGAAGGGGCTGTGGCCAGCCTGCAAACAGCCATCAGCCACTTACCCAGGCACACTAGCAGGTGGACATCCCCAGACTGCAAGAGGGCACAGGCTTGGCTGAGGGCCCCCCCGCCCCGCAGTGCACAAATTTTTGTGCTCGGGGCCCCTAGTCCTATATAATAAAAGAGAAACATGCAGATTAACTGCCCTCCACTATGCTCAAGCCATGCCCACCAGCCAATGAGGAGTGGGTATGCAAATTAACCTGACAAAGATGGTGGGTAATTTGCATACACAGAGCAGACTGGAAGAGCCAGCAGTTTGGGGGGGATGTGGCTCCCTCGGTTAGGGAAAACCCAGAGCATAAAGAGCACCAGGAATGCTGGGAATCATAGTTCTGATAGCAGCCTCAGGACCGGAAGTGGAAGCCTGGACCACAGGGAGCATCAGGAATGCTTGGAATCGTAGTTCTGGTGGCAAACGGCTCTCCTAGACACTAGAGCAAAGTGAGCTGGAGCAGGTTACTGTTGCAGTTGGGGATGGAGGAAAAGCAAAGGTGTGAGACATAAGTAAAATCAGAGTGTCTAAGAAAAATTAAAGGGAAGATATCCTAATACTTCTAGGAAATCTCCACCAATGGAGCAAAGCAAAAAAATACCTCTGTTATTCCGTGAGCAGCAAAGCAAACTGGGCTGGGGGTCTCAGACAATTCACTCATATGATTGCAAAGACAGACAGAAACTCCTGCATTGGAGAGGGCTCCCCTGAGGGCTCCCAGATTGGAGAGGGTGCAGGTTGGGCTGAGGAACACCCCCTCCACACCCCCCACCAACCCCAGAGCACAAATCTTCGTGCTCCTAGCCCCTAGTCTCAAATAAAATAAAGAGCAAATCCCATCCATACTCCTGTCACCCAGACAGATATAATGGGTCTCACTTTTATGGGCTTCTTCCATCTTTTGCGGTACACAGATAGAAGACACCAGGAAAGACGCACAGGTGTACACTTCTATTTAGGTCCTCTCACCCAAACAGATACAAGCACGCAGGAGCCCAAGTCTGAGGTCATCAGGAGGTCATGCCCAGGTCCACCCCTGGGCCCTGCACATCTCAGGGCTCAGGCACTACCTGCTAGAGTGAGGAGAGAGGCTGCATTGTAGAAAGAGGAGAGTTGAGCCAGGCTGAGCCAGATCCAGGCTCTGGAATGAACTCCCTGTGTGGCCTCAGGCAAGTTACTTCACTTCTGTTGTGCCCTGTGAGGACGATAGGGGTGTCCTGGAATATGATATAGGTGAAGCCCTACCTAGCATAGCAGTGGTAGGTGGATGTTCATGCTGAGTTGGTTCAATTTCCCATTCCTAGGATGGATGGAACCTGGACTTGGGGGCAAAATAGTCTTGGATTCCAATCCTGACTCTGCCCCTTATTGTCTAGGAGACCCTGGACAAGATTCTTAGCCTTTCTGAGCCTCCATTTCTCACTTGTAAAACGGGAGCATAACCTCAGTTCATAAGATTGTGTCAAAGCATCCACTTTCCTCTCTCTCATTCATCTCAACTGTCTACCCTTGCTCTCTCTCTGGACTGCCTACCTTCTCTCCACCATCCAGCTCCTCCCACCTTCGGCCTTCAGGAGCCTGCTTCCTCTAGGGAAGTTCCTTGATAGCTCTCTCCCCAGTGCTGTAAATTCTGGATAGCTGACATTTGGATGCTCATTTTTGCGCATGACCAGACACCTCAGACCCTGTCCCTGTGCTGGGAGGCCTTGCTGGGCCTTCTGGTCAGATGACCCTCAGGGAACACAGAGGGACCAGGATAGCAGTGCCTGCGAGGTCCTTGTGGTAGTGCAGAAGCCCCCTCGTGGTATCTGGCACACTGTGTCAGCCTAGAGGAAGGCAAAGGACACTCCAGTTCTGAGTTAGTTGGCCCAGCCATGTCTGGCTTGTGATCCTGGACAGGTCACTTCATCTCTTGGAGCCTCCATGTTTGTGTCCGTACAATGGGGAAGCCAGTGGGGGCCCTCCCCCTGCCTATCCCTCAGGGTTGTTGTAGAAACCACATGCACAGATGGATGTGACCTATCCTTTGTAAATGGTGCTGTGTGAGGTGCTATGTGAGGAATAAGAGCAGCATTTGGAGATAGAACACTCAGGTTCTAGCCCTATCAAGCTTTGACTTTGACCTCTGCCCCCCAGGACTTCAGTTTCCTCATCTATTACCCAGCAGCATCGACTCTGATGTCCCCAGTGCTCCAGGCACAAAGGAAATCTTAAAGGCCTGGAGCTCCTTCCCCAGGATGGCCAGGCAGGTCCCAGCCCATGTCCAATTCCTCAGACCAGGCAGAGTAGAGACAGTCAGGAATTGCAGGCTCACTGGCTCCTGGGTCCAGACAGGGTGGTGGTGTTGTACCCAGAAGTCGTGGCCCCCAAAGACTATGAGTGAGCCCCAAAACCGCTGCAAGAACATGAGAGCTTTATTATACAAGTTAACTTGGACTCCCCACTTGCCCGCCGCACAATGGCGCGACAGGGGAGGGAGTGCCGGTTTCAGGCAAACAAAAGGATTTATAGGCCCGGAAGAAGTGGGTGGGGTAACGCGTGTGGCCCCTGTTGATTGGTCAAGGGAAGGTCCTTGGCCGGGCATTTCCTCTGCATCCCTATTGGCAGATCTTCACTCTCGCACCGCCCTTCCGCCCTTCCAGTGGGGGCGCCAAACCAGAGCACAGCTGCTTCCGACTGCTGCCAACAGAAGTGCCCCTCAGGGTGGCTGCTGAGTTGCCTGTGCAAGCAGAGCCTCCCAATGTTTAAATGTTGGCAAGAAATCCCTATTCTTTTTAAGCCTGTGTGGGTCAAGCAACAGATGGGTGGGCCCTCAAACACAAACTCTGACCTGGGGCCATTTCTTTTGTTTTCATTTTGTATTTTAAGATAATATCAAACTTTCAGAAAACTTGCAAGAACAATACAAAGAACGCCTACTCGTCTTCCCTCTGATTCCACTGTTATTACCATTCTGCCCTGTCTGCGCTCTTAGGAGCCTCCCTCTTCCTCGTCACACACGTGACGGTCTCACATCTCAGGTCTCTTCCCTAAGAAAAGGTATTCTCGTGCGTAACCACAGCATAGCTGTCAATTCAGGAAAGTCAACATTGATGCAGCACTGTGACCTAACATACTGTTTATATTCATGTTTGCCTACTGTCCCCACAGCATTCTCCCAGGGCAGGGCACTGTGTGGCATTTAGGTGTCCTGCCCCTTCAACCTCCTTTAACATGGAGCACCTTTCACAGAAGGCCAGTGGTTTTGAACCCTCCTGGGCTATGAACTCTGGTGACAGTCCCATGGAAACAGTGATCCTTCTTATGAGAAATAAATACCTAGACTTGTGACTTTGCAACTTTTCAGGGGATTTACAGATCCTTAGAGAACCTAGTCTTGTCTTGATTTGCAGCTGGGGAAACTGAGGCCCAGAGCAGGAGTGTAAGGCCCCACAAGGGAGAGGGCCAGAGAGAGACCCCAACCCTCTAGCCCCCCAGCCCTGTACTCCTTCAGCCCCATGAGTGAGCTCTCCTCCAAGGGCCCCGTGACTTCAATTACCCAGCAGCGTGGCCTGTTTGAAATGTCTTATGGTAAATTCCATTGGGAAGCCAACAACTAGGTGCCATCAGTGGCCATGGGAGGGCCAGGGGGCCAGGGTGAGGGCTTGTCCTCAAAAGCAGCAGGGTCAGGCTCCAGCAGGACCATTAGCTCTGCCCTCTACAGGACCCCCCAACCTCCTCCAAAACCACTGGAGCCAGAGTGTTAATAGCATGAGGTTGCACAGGACATCAGCAAACTCCCTTGGGCCTGCTGCCCACCCTGCTCATCGAGTGGTAGGCCAAGCATGGAGAGCCACACCTGACAAGCCACACCTGGAAGGCCCAGGCTGCTGCTCGGCCCGTGCTCTCTCTATTACACTACCCTGCCTCTTCTCCATGAGATGCGGTGGGGTGTTGTGCATAGAGCACGGGTTCCAGTCCCAGCTCCATCACTCACAGCTGTGTGACCCTGGGCCATCACTCAACCTCTCTGAGGCAGAGAGGCCACAGGTGGGTGGAGGAGCTTGGGGTTGTGCTTGCACCAGAACATATCTCACCGAGCTGTTGCGAGGGAGACAGGCTCATGGGCACTGAAGCACTTTGCCGACTGTCTAGTGCTCTGCAAGTGTGCGTTATTACTGTTAGCAACGGGGCTGGGAATCTTACATCTTTGCTTGGTGTTTGTGCCTAGAGGCAGGTGATAATCCCCAGAAATGGCTTCTGTTCTTTTTTCACATCTCCCTAGAAAGAGACCTTTTGGGAGGTATGACCTCACCCCTCTTCCTGGGCAGTCAAAACTGGGAGAGCAAAGAGCACTGGGTTCAAGCCCTAACCTATGCCTCAGGTGCTGTGCAAACACAATCAGCCATTTGCCTTTTCTGGGCTCAAAAGCTGCATTTTGTAAAACTAGGCCCCTCCAGCTCTGCAAATAAGGGCTCAGTGTACCCCATTTGCCACTGCATGAGGCTTTGGCCTCAAGACAGCTAACATCTGGACCAGGTCAGGTGGGGGCCATTTCCTACTGCTCATAGCAAGTCTCAGGTAGAGATGAGCTTGGAGCCTGCAGTGAGGAAGGTTGTGGCCTGCCCTCTGCTTCCAGGTTAAAGGTAAGGTTCCGGTGAGATAGGACAGGTGTCCAGTTGGTAGAAGCCACAGTGCTCCCTGGCGCTGAGCTTCTTTCTCTCTCACAGACAGACAGGAGCTGGATGGCTGACACAGCTCCCCCACCGCTCTCCTGCCTTCTCCTAGCTTCCTGCCTTCCAACTCTGCCATAAGCCTTCCCGGCAAGGTGGGAAAAACAGAGACTAGAGCCACACCCTCACTCCACTCCAGCTCTGCCCTCTCAGCTGACTGTGGAGATGACCTCTTGGGGCAGCTTTCCTGTCTGTGAAATGGGAGGGAGGTGATGATTACTCACAGAGGAACTGTGAGGGCCAGGAGGAGAAAGCAGCTCAGATAGTAATTGACACACAGTGAACCAGCTCAATAAAAATTAGGTCTCTTCTCTCATCCAGTGGTTCCCTGCTCAACACCAAGCAAACTCCAACTCTGCAGCCCTCACACAGGCTGCTCCATGGTCCTGCTTCTCTCCCACTCCTCCCTTCATGAGCCCAGCTGATCCACTGCTGTCGCCTGTCCCACCTCCCACCTTTGCCTGGGCAGTGCCCCCTGCCAAGATCCCCTTGGATCTCTGCTCTCTGGTGCTCCCCTCAAACCCAGCAGGACTGTGAGCTCCTGGAGGGCAGGGATCATAAGAGACTCTCCCTTCTGGCCCCAGAGCCTAGCACAGAATTGGCACTTCACCGTATCTGTCCATCAAATGAAACGTGTGGCCTGCCAGGAGGTTTCACGTTTGGTCATCTATCCACACAAGCCTCCGATGGCCCCATCTTAGCTAAGATTCAAACTTTCCAAGATGTAGCCTTATAATGGAGGCTGCCCTATCCCAGACAGGGATGGCCCTTGTCTCCAGGCACCAAGGGACCCAGACTTCATCACTGAGAGGTGAGACCTAAGCCAAGCCTCCCCATTTTTCAGAGAACAAAGACAGGAAAGGGCTGGCCTCAGGTCACACAGCAAATCAGAAGCAAACACCAGGCCTGTTCCCAGGTCCTCTACTCCTTAGCCCAGGGCTCACTTCATCCACCCCCACCATGCTTATATATCCCGAAGAGCTCCATGGGAGCTTTGGTGCGGTGGGAGCTACAGGATAGTGCCCAAGAGACCACAGATAGTGACGTCTTGGTGCAAGGCCCTGCAGGGCCCACACACCCAAAGGGTTCTCACCTTGGCCCCTACCCAAAGACCCTGCAGTTTTCATTTGAGAGATTTAGTCACCCAACCTTTTATTTGAATGTCTGTGGTTCCGCCATTACAGCCGCAGGCTTTGGGGTTAAGCATTGCCCTCTATAGAGGATCCTGGAGCTGGGGTGAGACAGTGTAGGGAGAGTGACCTGGTACACTCAATTCTTCCTCTGGCAGAAGGGGCAGCCAAGCCCGGAGGTCCTTGTAGGAGAGAGATCCTGGTAGAAGAGAAGGAACCTTGAGGAGGAAGTTTTGGGTGAGAGGTAGGGGAAGGGCATTCAGTAACTGTGTGAGCAAAGAGGGTGGGAGGACTGGACACAAAGGCCCAGTGAGCTATGCACACTCCCAAGGCAGAGGCCACGAGACAGGAATCAGTGGTCAAGGGCCAGAAGAAGGCCAGAGTCTGACACAGGGGTTACTGACCGAATTTGGACTTTGGGGTGTTTGGAGGGTGTCTGAGCCAGGGGGCAGTGGTCAGAGCTGAAGCGGGGGCACAGAACGAGCGAGGGCCAGAAGGAGAGGTTGGTGTCTCATCTGCTGGGGCCTGGAGGACCACCTGGGGCTCATCTGAGGCTGGGCAGGGGGCTGTGCCTTCATGTTGTCCCCTGAGTTATGGCCAGAGGTCACCTCCCTGGCTTCCTCCTCCTTCCTCCCTCCTCCCTGCCTCCCAGTGCAAAGCTGCCAGCTCCCTGCAGTGATGGGAGTGATTAGATTAGAAGGTGATTTTGGGGTCTGATTATGTTGGGTGGAAATTGGCCCCCTGTGTCTTTTTCCATCCCACCTAGAGCTGGGGAGGTGGGGAGCAGTATTTCCATTGCCACCCAGGCAGAACAGACTTTCACAAAGTGTTTGAGACCAGGGTGCGAAGACCTTGTTTCTGGGAGAGACAGATGACAAAGGAGATAGGCTCCATCCATTTCAGACAGGAAAGTTCAAAGCCTGGCTCTGCCCCTCACCAGCTGTGACCCTGGGTAAGCCACTTCTCCCTGAGCCTCAGCTTCCTCCTCCATAAACTGAGGGTCAGGGTGAGGACTCAGAGATGATTGCTGTGAGGGGCTTAGCACACTGCCTGTTCAGAGCAGGTGTCCTCCAGAAGGTAGTGCTGGTACCAGCAGTGCTATCTGCACTCTGAGTGCATGAAGTGTGTTCCTTCCTCACCTTTAAAGATCTACAATGACCACACCCCCACATGACCTCTCTGGGCCTCAATTTCCTCAACTGTCTAACACTGCTGGCATTTAACAAGCCCTCCTGACAGCCCACCCACAAGCTGAGCTGGTGCACCACAAAGCATTTTAGCAGCAAGTTATATTATCTAGGGACCCGTTACTGGGCCCTGGTTCTCCCTGTTTGTGCTCCTTAGGGGCTAGTTAGGCTGCAGGGTCTGCCTCTGATAGAAAGACACCAGACCTGGGATAGTTGGCCTAGAATCAGTGTCCAAAACTCATTCTGTGGTCCTCACTGTTCCCTGCCCAAAAAAGCACTGTCCTTCTGTCCTGGGAATGGGCAAGGAGCCAGCAGAAGAGCTCATGTCTGAAGCTCTGGGTTCTGTGACAGATTGCCGGGTTTCATACCCCCCTGGGAACCTCATGACTTAGTTTACCCATTCATGGATGGACAAACTGACCTCTCCCTGCCTTAAAGGGACTTCCTAGAGTGTGTTTGTCTGCACTTTAAGACCCTGAGATACTAGAAGCCAAAGCTAGAACACCACACGCATGCATACATTTACACACACGCACACAGATACACACATAATCTCACAATTGTTCAGATCCTAGGAGGGAAGGGAAGGAGTGGGTGAAACATCTTTGAAAGTAGAAATAGATTTCCTTGGTTTAAGGGAAATACTTCCAATCCTGACTCAGAACTTCTTGACACTTATTTTAGATACAATTCTAGTGAGTTTGTTGTCTTAGACGTCAAATCTGAAGCAAATTAGAAAACAAGGAGAAGTCTGTTAGAGACAAGTTACCCTGATAACGGGGAGAAGAGGCAATCGATCTTGAGAGGAAAGAAGGAAAAACTCTAAAAAAGCAGAACTGGATTCAAGAAGCAAGTCTTCATGGCTGTTTAGTATTGGGGGTCAGCACCCATGGCCATCGGGCCCCTCAAGCACTGTCTTGCAAACTCAACATAGTTCTTACTGTGCAGCCTAAGGACGGCTCAAGACTGCTCCAGGCCAGGACTGCATTCTGACCTCTATTGAGAAAGAAGTATGTGCTGCATTGTAGAGAGCTTTCAACCCAGAATGCTAAAAATTAAAATCAGAAAAAGAAATGGGCACCTGACTATTCTTTACTAAAGAGAGTGGCCACTGGCAGGACTGAGGGGGGCTCCCCAGGTGTGTCCTGAGCCTCTGCAGGTGACACAACTCTAGCCCAGTCAGTCGCAGGTGCCAACTCTCTATTTGTGAGTGGCCCATCTGTTCTGAGAAAGCTGCAAGACCCAGAAGCTATGTGTTTCCAACGCCACTGAGGATAAAGGGCCAGCAGCCTCCGGATGTCAGGCCTGGGCTATTGTAGCTGCTCTTCATTTCCTGTACCAGGTCCCAGTGCCTTCGCTAGAGTCACCTTGTTTCTTCAGCGAGGCCATAGCTTCAGTGGTTTACTTTTTCCCCCCCATATTTTTCCTTTTTTTAATCGTGGTAAAATGCACATAACATAAATTTGATCATTTTAACAGTTTTTAAGTGTATAGTTCCATGACTTCCTAGTACATTCATATTGCAGCCATCACCACCATCCATCTTCAAATCTTGTTTCATGTTGTAAAACTGAAACTGTCCGCATTAAACACTATCTCCCCATGTCCCCAACAACCAGCTTCCTACTGTCTGTCTCTGAATCTAACTACTCTAGGGGCCTCACGTAAATGGAATCAAACTGTATTTGTCTTTCTGTGACTGGCGTATTTCATTTAGAATTGTGTCCCCTAGGCAGATCCATGTGGAAGCATGTGTCAGAATTCTTTAAGACTGAATAATATTTTATTATATAGATATACCACTTTTGCAGGGAGTTTACCTTTACATTTTATCCTCATTCAGCAGACTTCTAAGTGGTCTTGGACAAGTTGTTCCCTGACCTGTATGGTGGAGGGGCCTGCCTTACACTAGCAACAAGACTCTAGTCAAACAAAAGCTGACACAGAAACCCCAAAGATAAATAAATATGGAGCCACTCTGACCAAAGGTCTCTCACCCCCACTCTCCTACCCCCCACGGCGTTCTTGCTGCCCCCGGAAAAAATTCCAGGGCCCTTTGAAACCCAGTTTAAAAAATCCAAAATTTCAGGAAAGAAGTTCTTAACTTTTTTGCACCACAGACTCCTGGGGAAGTCTGGTGTGATCATGTGCCACCTCTACTCAGAATTATACTTTGAAATACATAAAGCAAAATATTCTGGGTGACAAAGGAAGACAGTGAGCTTGAAGTAGTTAAAGTAATAAAATGTGTGGTATAGTGATGCATGGGCTTCTTCATTAGCATACTGCATAACAAGATCAGCATTCAGTTTAATAACTACCTTATGATATCTGCAACAGCTGTCAAGCAATATGAAAAAAAACCTGTGTAACATGTCTGGTGGCATTGGGGCACCACTAAAACTCATTATGAATGCCTACATTCATAATGGGGGAAAATGCTACAATTCAGCTAGATGTTTATAAAACTAAAGATGTCATTTTCACCCAGTTTTACAGAGCCCTGGATTCTTTCACCAGATATTTAAAGAGGGGATGGTGACCACTTTAAGCAGTACTGTAAAGGTCTTAGTTGGCATTTCTTTGCTGATTATAGAATTAAGCAAAATGAGGTCTCATTCTAGATAAATCTACAAGGAAAGTGGTCCCTGCTTGGCCTGTAAGGGTGAGAGGAGAAGCGAAAGAGAGATAGAGACAGGAGGGAGTCTCTAAGAGAGCATGGCAGGTGGTAGGCCTGAACTGTCTGGAGGCCTAAGAACTGAGGTATAGCAGTGTTTGAGCCCCAAGCCCATCACACTGTTGTCTCAAAGTGAAATCATCATAAAAGGTTCATAGTTTGAACCTTAATTATGCATAGTACCCTTGGACTTCAGCAGGCAAGTTTCCAGCAGACTCTGGATGGAATTCCTTCTACTCTTTTGGGGAGGGGACTTGGCCATTTAATGGTAACTTGACTTCCACCCCCTTTTCTAGGGACCCATGTGATGGAGGGCTCTGGACGGATGGTGGTGACTGCTGTGGGTGTGAACTCTCAGACTGGCATTATCTTTACCTTGCTGGGGGCCGGTGGTGAGGAGGAAGAGAAGAAAGACAAGAAAGGTAAGCCCAATCCCCTTATGGACCAGGAGAGGAGCTCTTAAGGCCACTTTTTTTGTTGTTGAATCATTCACTCCACAAAATAGATATTCAGTGCCTTTTATGTCCATACCCTGTGCCAACAGCCACATCCTGCATCCTAAAGGCCCTACTTATACCAAGAGGGCTCTGTCTGTTTCATCTCCAGGGTCTTGTTCCAGTCTCTGTCTTGTCCAGTCATGTCATAGAAGCCCCTCCTTCTCCACCACTGGGCCAGCCAAGGGTACTGAGCATTTGTTGAGTTTCCAGCCTGAGGTGTAACCTGGTCCCATATGCACCCCTCTTATCAAATAGAAATCCCCACCTGGGAATATTTCTCCACTCTTCTCAACTCTACTGAGCAGAGTGGCAAACCCACTCATCATAGATTCTCCCCAGATATCGGCAGAGAAGCTTCTAGGGAAGGTGGTTCCAAGTCAACTACTATAAGCCCCTTTCAGATGCCCTTGACACTGCCACCTCACCTGGGTTCTGGCTCCTCCTCCCCCTGGAAACAAGAGTCCTTCTTCCCTGGGCCCTCCTCAGATCACCAGGCTAACAGCCTGGGCTACAGGTGCCTCTCAAAGGAGAAGAGGAATGCTCAGAAGACACAAGAGCCCAGGCCTCTAGTCCTGGCATGGCCAGCTCCTCACCCAACACTCACACTTGATCAGAACATCCCCCTCTCACATCTTTAGTCTTTTGTCTTATCTCCTTCCCCAAGCTCCAGAGGAGGGTCCCCAACACCCAGACTTTCTGAAGTCCAAGAGAAGGAGATGATAGCAGGTGACCTGTCCTTGGGTTTTAGGGGCAGCCCTGCTACCTCCAGTTCCCAAAGGTTTACCAGGCACAGAGCCTGGGTCATGATCAAAAGTTACATGTCCCCAAGGGTGAAACCCATTTCCTAGTGGGGTTCCCTTAAGTTTATGGCTTCCTCATCAATAGGGATAATGGAACTAAGGTGTGATCTATGAAATCCATATCTGGAGAGCAAGAGGAGAGCTGAAGTTGAAACTGAGAACAAAGTCCTGGCCAAGAGGCTCAGAGCATGTCAGAACAGTGTCCATGCAATGACATAGAAGCTGGCCTGCTGTGGCTCCAAGTTACAGGCAGTTGGGTAGATGTGGGCAGTTGAACAGGATGCAGCAACCTTGACTATTTCCTTGGCCTTACTTTGGCCTGGGTTAGGGGCAGAAGCTCCTACAGGCCACACCTGTGTTTTTTGAAAATACCAGTAGGAAGACAGGCCTCTCCTGCCCCAAAGCACAGGACAGAGTCCCTCACTCAACATTTACTTACACTCCAACGAAATGAGGGCATCACTGTAGAGGGAAGAGGTGGGGAGTGGAGGCAACATGGCAGAGGAAGATGGGGACAGCCTTGCCCCTTACAACCTCGTGAGCAGCACAGCTGGGGCTGGGGCCCTCAGCACTTCCATCCCATCATCTCCATCAGGGACATTGCTTAAAGCCTGATAACTGTGAGTCCCCATGTCCAGATGACCTTGGGCACTCCAGGATGTGTGTGTGTGTCTGTGAGAGTGTGTGTGTGTGTGTGTGTGTGTGTGTGTGTGTGTGTGTGTGTGTACACAGATGAGGCTGTGTGCTTCTCCTTCATTAATATGTCTCAAAAATCATCACACAGGTGTGAAGAAGGGGGATGGCCTTCAGCTACCAGGTACAGTAAGACACCCTTTAGGGTAGATGGGGCTTTTAGAAATAGCAGCAGCCTTTGACAACTGAGCCTGGGCCCTAGACACCAGCACACAGCTGGAGGGGGCTCCCTGACTGCAGGCACACTGCCAAAGCCTCAGCTGTGCCCCAGGTGATGGCGGTCCCATAGGACAAGCCAGCACCTCATTCTACCTATTTGCTCCTCCAGTGCATCATCCTGTGGGCCAATGCCAGTGGCATCGCCAATATCTCCACATGGGCCTCAGCCCTACACACATACATTCAGGGGCCCAACACCATGGGACCCCCTACAACCCTGCTCCCCTGCACATCCCCCACAGAGCCTGTCTGGCTTCTCCTTACCCATGGTGTGTCCACTTCATCCAGCAGTCTCTTCCCTCTCCTTCCCACAGAACCTGTTCCCCAACCCCACGAAAAAAACAACACAAGTGAATTTGACCATCTTCTATATCTTTTAATTTCTAAATTAAGGGAAACTCGCTAGGACCTTCTCTGTCTCATGCACAGAATGTAACATGTTTGATGTCACCTTTTAAATGATGGGGAGTGCTGATTAAGAAGGAGGAGATTGCCATGGGTGGTGACCTGAGTTAAGGGCATGAATCCTGCTAAGTCACAGCCCTCAATAGATGTTTTGCTGGAATAAGGGATATTGATCATAGCAATACCCATTCGGAATGGCCAGGGCCACAGTGCACCAGTTGTCAAATGTCTTGAATTGACTCAGTGCCATTGGCCCCTCTGATGGGAAGCCAGAACCCCTCTCCTCACAGAACTCTCTCTAACAGGGACCCCTACCTGATTGGTTGGGCCAAATGGGTGCATCAGTCTAGAACTTACCACAGAACAGTGCCATCCCGCCTAACCACATTGATCATATTCCATGTTTTATTTCAATGACCCTCCATGCCTGAGTTTTTCCCCCCTGACTTCTGTGGCATCTCTATGAGAACATTTCACCCCACCCCTGAATTTGAGTTTCTTAATCTCCAACGGAGATTTTCTTTGAAGACTATAGTCATGTTACTTGCCACAAGTTGGTTCATGTCTTTATTGTTGTTGCTGTTCTGCATTGTTGCTTTTCTCCATTGTGACACACTGCATTTTCCATCCCTCCCACCCCCGCAGCGGCCGATGGTGCGGCAGGTTCAAATGCTGCAGATAGTGCAAATGCCAGCCTAGTCAATGGTACGTCTCCCGTGGCAAGCTCTCGGTCTCGGGTGGATGGGCATCTTCTCCTCCACCCCCAACTTTGGGCTGGCCTCTCCCTATTCTGGACTGCACAGATATTGGATGTGCATGGACAGCTCTGGGACAGTCGTCCTCTCACATGGGGCAGGCGCTTAAGAGAGAAGCCACCACCGGGAATTAGCTCTGTGCCCCCTTGCGGCACCAAAATGGCACTGGCTCCTGTGGGACCTTTGATCCCCAGTGGAGCCCTGAAGAGGAACATGACTTTGGCTTCAGATTTGGCCCCAAGAAGCAATGTCCCACCTGCGTGGCCCTCTCCTAAGTACGTTCCTGGCCCCCGCTTTGGGAAGAAAGCCTGGGGTCAGGACCTGGGCTGAAGCTGGCATCTGGGTCCTCAGTGAAGGCTCCAGTCCTCGACTCTAAAATTCCCTCGAGGCTGGGGGACCCGGGCCAAGTTTCAGCTCTTCGGCCCCACCCCATAGCATGGCTGAGCCACCAGTAGATGTTTCTTCCTCTTCTCTTTCACGGAGCGAATGGGCAAGGGGTTCGCTTGGGCTCAGGCCTGGCCTGTCCTTCAGATGTGGACTGGTGTTTCTTGCTGTTGCCTGTGCTGGAGCATTTGTCCTGGGTCTCTGCATTCTGACTAGCCTCCTCGGGGAGGGAGCTCCCACCGTAGCTGGTCTGCATCTTATCTCCTCACACACAGGCAAGGAGGAGTTCCATGCACTTGCCTCCAAACCTTTAGATTTCTTATGTCTCTACCCTCTCATCTTCAGAGCAGTGAAGCTTCTATTATTCAGACAAGTTTCCTGTTCCTAAATTAGGTAGCAAGATAGTCACCCAGGCTGTTTCTGAACTTCTGAGATTTGTTAGGGCTCAGTCATGAAGCCAATGCCCCAGCATCGCTGCATACCAGGCGCCAGGCTGTGGGTTTCTCATCCATTGTATCATTTACTCCTCACCACTCCTGGAAAACATGGAGATCGTGTCCCACCTCATCTTGCCCCAGACCAAAAATGGAAGCACCTCATAGATGTAAGGGGCTGGGCAAGACACTTCTGCAAGCAGCGTCTTGCCAAGAAGGGCTAATTTGGGTGTGGGTCTATTTCAGGAGCAGGAGGAGAATGGAAGACAGCTTGGGTTGTGGGAGGTGTCATTCGTCAGGGAGGGGTGGTGAGGGATGACAGAGAGAAACGTAGGCAAACCCAAAGCCTAGGAGGGAAGGACACAGGATGTGGCATCCTGCCTCCCCCAGGGTAGTGAGCCTGCATCTGGGCTGGCCAATTCCTAAAAAAGGACACCTTCACTTCCAAACTATAGCAGAAACTCCAAGTGCCCCAAGAAAAACTGCAGGAAAAATGGAGAACTAACATTTCTCCACCACCTAGGTACTTTGCAAGCATTTTATGCTTACCATCTTATTTAATCCTCATGACAACCCTATGATACAGTTTATTATCCCATTTTAAAGATGAGGAAACTGAGGCTCAAGGAGATCAAGACCCTAGCTCAAGGTCACAGACCTAGAAAGTAACATAGCTGGGATTTGAACCCAGGCCTGGCTGGCTCTAAAGTGTGTGTTACTCTGCTTGATCCAGAATTTCCCAATGGAGTGTGTCTTCACAAGGATTTTAAGAGATCTTTCCCCCAAGAAAAAAGATTCTGTGGTCAAAGATGTTTAAGAACCTCTGGATAGAATTGGTGTCTTCCCTGGTGGCAGGACTCCTTACTGCCTTGAATATGGTGTGTAGTGGCGAGTTACAGAGCCATGCAGAGGTTCCCAGTCTGATTTGGCTGGAGGACGTTTTCTGACTGAATCTGTGGGATTATTATGCCTGCATAATATACTTTGGGAAACAGTGCTCTAAGCCATTGATCAAAATGTGATCAGAGGAACAGAAGGCTGAGCATCTCCTAGAAGCTTATTAGAAATGCGTAATCTTAGGCCCCACCCCAGACCTACTGAATGAAAATCTACATCCTGTCAAGCTCTCCAGGCTCTGAGAGAGTGCATAGAGGTTGAGAAGTGCATAGAGGTTAAGTGGTGAGTGAGAGAATTACTGTCCCTTCTCCCTCCCTCCTCCGAGCCAAATCAGGATAGAAAACAAATTAGAGATAGAAAACAAGTTTAGTGGCAGTATTCTCCCTGCCTTTACTCTCCCAAACCCCAACCCAACTGAAAGATGGGTGGGCGCCATTCATCTTGGAGGCTTATGACTGCCATTATTATTTTATTTTTTATGATTATAAATGTAATCACTGTTTAATACATCTCTTATAATCATGGTTAATAATACATTACTCTTAACTCCAGACATTTACAGGGCACTTTGAAATTGTTGCATTTCACAGAAAAATAAATGGAGAAGCTGAGAAGACAAGTGACATCTCCCAGGTCTCCTCATTAGTGGTCTGTCTCCCCAGAGAGTCAGGTCACTCTCCATGAATCCTCCACATCCATGCTTTTCACACTCATGTCCCCGATGATGCTTGAAGAAAACAGACCCATTTGGCAAAGCTGCATCTGGTATCGGATGTAGAGGGGCCTCCTAGTCTCCATCCAGTTCCTATCTTGGGTCCTGTCCTACATCCCAGCTCCCCTGAAACACAATCCATCCCACATGGACCAGAGGTGGCTGTCCCGCCACAGTTCAGGGCCCGGCAAGCCCCCGTTTAGCTGAGGAGAACCCCCGTTTTGCTTCTGAGAAACCAGGATATCTGCACCGGAGCATACCCAGAACACAACTCTGTTCCTCAAATATATGCATTGCTGATTATTTTTCTGGCCACGTGGCCACTGTGGAAATAAAAGAGGAAATTGCTAGCTTGGTTAATGGGCACACGCACGGGCTATTGCTCCTGATAATATGCAATACAAATAAAGGCCCCTTTGTGCCATCTAAAGCGGAGTCCTCTGGTGCCCAGTTTATAAAGTTATGTTTTAAAATAAAAATAATTGTGTATTTCATTTGTGTTTGCTCTGAAAAGGCCTTTTTCTATTTTGTTTCTTAATCTGGTAGAAGGAATTTTACAACAGAGCAATGGGACCTTTCTCTTTGATCCCAGGTGGGCCACTGAACCTTTGCTGTGAGAGGCAGTGGAAAGAGGGAGAAGGGTTGAGGTTCAGAAAGGCCACTGCCCCCCCAAGTCCCTACGGTGGGGTGTGGTGATGGTGATGACACTGTTGATGGAACTAATAACATAGACCCAGGATGCTCTGTGTGAGGACTGCCTTGAAACCTTCCTTGGTCTCAGTTTCCTCACCTGTAAAATGAGCAAGAAAAGCCCGCCTCGCAGGGTGTCAGGAAGACTGACAGGAGATGACACTTGCACACTGCAAAAGGCTGAATGGGCCAGTGATTGTTACTAAGGCACTTTTAGGTGTTTTGGGGGTCGGGGGTGAACCTTGCACTCCCATTTTACAGAGGTAGGAGCAGAGACTGGGAGAGGAATGCCACACAGCAGGTTGGTGTCAAACAGGGGCTTTGGAAGTCCAGTCTCCCAGTGCCACCTCAGTGCCCCTCCCATGGGCTCAGAGGACTGAGAGGTGGCTGGGTTCTCCCCAACTGGGTGGAAACCTGCATGCACTTTGGAGCCAGCTCTCCATTTACCCACTGAGACTGGGGCAGGCCTCACTTTCTCATCCCTAAGTGGGTGTAAGTATAGGAGCATCCTTGTAGAAATGTGGTGAGGACTAGATGACATCATGGAGATCATGTATGCGCCTGGCACATGGTGGGTTCTTCCGGAACGTGAGCTGTGGGGCTCAACTTTGCAGCAAATGTCCTGGGGTAGCTGACCTTCTCAGACTCCTCCAGAGGTGGTGAGGTCTGCATGCAAAGTTCTGGGTGGGCCTGGGGGAGAGGGTGTCCCTCTCTGCAGTGCCAACAGGTGAACGCAGGTGTCTCAGCCACCAGATAGGAGCCCCCAGTTTCCCCCACCTGCCCATAAAGCCTACAACTCGTGCTGTGGACAGGGCCACCCAGGCAGCCCTGATTAAGGAGTGAGAAGCTCTAGGCTCAGCCTTTCTCCGGCACTAGGCAACATCAGACCCTGGTATGCAGGGCCAGGGGTGGGGCACCTATGGGAGCCCACCAACCTGGCCTTTCCTATCTAATACTGTCTGAGCTGGTCAACCTCAGAATGAAGAGCACACATCTAAACAGAAAGGAGGTTGGCAGCTTCCCCTGGGCCCCTGAACACACTTGGGATACCTCAGAGCCCACCCTTTGCATGAGTCACTCACTCTCTGTCAGGCTAGGCATGGGGTTGTCCATGCCATGGTTTCATACCCCTTCAGAAGGAAAAGGAGAAAGTAGTAGTATTTCTCCTGGAGCCAGGAACCAAGGAACACATTAACCAAACTCTTCCCCATGTCCCATTCTATCCCGCTTCTCTCTCTCTCTCTCTCTCTCTCTCTCTCTCTCTCTCTCTCTCTCTCTCTCTCTCTCTTTTCCTTTGCCTCCTATCAGCCCACAAAAGGCACCAAGTCTGCTTCCTGCAAGCCAACCCTGGTCCCTTTTACCCTCAAGACTGTCCTTTAATCTGTAAGATGCCGAGGGCCAAAATAATTCCCACAGAAACACTCTTTCTCCAAGCCCTCAGAGAGGCAAGGCAGACCTGCAGCCAACTCACTGGCAGGTTTGTTCTTGTCTCTGAGGCATCCCCAGTATCCTGTGTGGAGGGATGGAGTCAGCTTGGCCCTTCCCATCTGTCACATGAATGTCCGTGGCCCTGTGGCATCTTTGTGATGACCGATGTGTGTTGTCTGTTCTCTGTTGTCTGTTAAAATTCTTTGTCGTGTAGGTAAAATGCAGGATGGCACTGTGGACACCAGCCAGAGCAAAGGTAACCCTTTTGTATTAACCGGGTCCTGTGGTCCCTGCGGCCCCTTTCCACCGGTTCTGAGGGCTACATCAGAGGCAGCTGCAGCTGCAACTATGGGTGCCTGACATCTTTGGGGGGGTATAGCCAGGATTCACGTGGCACCAGGCCAAATGGAGACATCACCTGGTGAGGATAGGACACCTGCAAGCCAGCTTCTCCCGGCCTTTGAGCTGTGTTGCCCATTTAGCTGAAAACTTGAAGCTGGTTGTTTGAGATCCTTAGGGGATAAGGAGTAGGACCTCGGGCCATGAGTTAGTCCTGATCTGAATGAGGAGAGGGCTTGGCACCCATGGATGGGCACACTCTCTTTTACCTTTTAAGTCTCCCTTTTTGTCCCTGCTGTTTGGTGATTATTTAATATCCCAAGGACATGGCCTAAGGACCACTGGGTAAAGCCCAAGCCTGTGTCTTGTTTGAATGTGGGAAAAACCAACAGGTCACTGGGAGAAGGCCCAGAGGAGCCTCCAGCCCACTCCTGCTGGGAGTCCAGGGTAGAGCCTTATCACTCCCTGCTGTGTCCTGGATTCCAGGCCCCAGGCAGGCTGTGGCCCTGGTTGCAGTGTCTCTGGGAAAGAGACAGGACACCACCCCCATCTCAAGGCTTCTGTGCCGGCCATGCAGGGGCCCAGGCAGGGAAGTGGGTATCTCACCACACTCCCCCAGGCAGGCAAGGTGGGGGCCAGCATCCCCACCCTGCAGGCTGACCTGTGTGTGTGCATGTCTGTGTGTCTGTGCGTGTCTGTGTGTACACATGTGTGCTCTGCCACCTGCAGCCAAACAACAGGATGGGGCCGCCGCCATGGAGATGCAGCCCCTCAAGAGTGCTGAGGGTGGTGATGCTGATGACAAGAAGAAGGCCAACATGCACAAGAAAGAGAAGTCGGTGCTCCAGGGCAAGCTCACCAAGCTGGCTGTGCAGATCGGCAAGGCGGGTGAGTGTGCAGGGTGCGAGGGGGGACACACAGTAGGACCCCAGGCAGGGCCCTGCCCCAATCTGGGCCTCAGTTGCTTCATCTGTAAAGTGGTGGATTGTATGAGATGGCCCCTGAGACACACCCTTCTCCATCACAGCAACCTACCTGAGTCCTTACTCAGTAGGTGCTCAGTTAGCACTTAGAGAGAAAGAGTGAAGCTGATAGCCTGAGTGTGGGGCACACAGCCTGTGTTCTTGTCCAGCTAAGGTAATTCCTCCCAGCTCTGAATTCCTGCCTCCTGGTCTGTGAAATTGGGATGTCCAGTGGTCCCTACTTCACTGGTCGCTATGAGGATTAAAGGAGATTATACACAGAGTGTTTAGCACTTGGCAGGTGTGGTGACTACAGTGGGGGCGGGTCCTGCAGGGCCTGGAGTTTGCAGGCATTATCCTGAGGGCAGTGATAGCCATGGAAGAGGTTTGATCAGGGCATGACAGGGATGCATTTTGGACTCTATAATGTGCACCCCAGCTGCGGTGTACAGGAAAGATGGAAGAGGTTGGGAGCAGTGCCAGAATCCCCAGCACAACAAGCTGGGCTTCCCAGCTGAGTTGGTAGCTGCAGGTGAAGGCTGGTGACAGCCCCTGTGGCCCAGAAGCCAAG